>JAADXR010000580.1:0-17979 GCA_023337935.1 Elongisporangium anandrum
GGAGCATAGGCGGCCACGAAAGAGGTCGAGACCGTGAAGACGAAGGCGAGCAGGACGGATCGGAGCATGGTGCTGGAGTTGGTCGCTTGAGACTGAAGCTGTGGGAGCTGGATGAGATTTTGAAGAATGAGAAGACGGAAGACCAGGCTTTATGGTAGTGCGACGCAGCAATGCCTTGGGATTGCATGAGAACATGGCGACATGAGATGCTGCCAAGTGATGCACGTGGCCGATTCCTTATTTGGAAAAGAACACCAACAGAAGAGTACAGGAACTGATACTTAAGTAAGGATTAAATCCATCAAAAGTGAGTTCAATGGGAAGTCCACCTTCGCATTTGGGACGGATCGCGTGGTATCTTTAACTTCAACTCGTTGGTTAACGCCACTGTATTCTGAAGGGCAAAGCACGTCACTCCAGTCTCTCATACTTCACTGCACGTCTTCTCGTGCAGCATCTCGTTCTAGCACAGCTCCAAGCCAAGGCCAGGATCAGCGCTAGGAGCAATAGACTTCACGCGGCCGCCATGACCGTCCACGGGAACCACGCGAGCGCCTTGATCTCCGCCGCCACGTACAGCGCGATGGTGGTCGAGATGGGCGTGGGCGAGCGCGTAAAGTCGTCCGGGATCTTCTCGTTCTGCAAGAACGACCGCGCGTGGTCGACCGAGATCGAGACCGAGTCGTAGTTGCCCATGCCCAGCAGCAGGAGCGCGGCCTCGCCGTAGGCCGTGGCCGCTTGCGAGAAGCCGAACGTGAACTCCGGGTCGTTCTGCGAGCAGTCGCTCTCGCGCGCCTTGCGGAATTGCGCCGCGACTTTCTTCGTGATGACCGGGGGACTGCCCGTGGCGCGGCCCAGCAGGTCGTCCACGAGCGTCTGGTTGACGAAGGCCGGGTCGGAGCCGAAGAACGCGTCGTTGTGCACCAGCGAGGCGTCGTGCTCGATCATGTTGTGCTTGCCCAGGTCCGCGAGCGTGAAGTTGGCCATGAGCGACTTGGTCAGCGTGTCGGCCATGGACGGGTCGATGTTGAACACCTCGATGATCGCGTCTCGGATCAGCAGCGGCGTGATGTTCTTGCCGTCGCGCGGCAAGTAGCCGTGGTTGGCCAGCGTGTTGAGCGCCGGGCAGGGCGCGCGGTGGTAGCTCGCGTTGTTCTTGGGCACGCCCGAGACCGCGTCGCCCGCCGGCCGGAAGTACTCGTGCGTGGCGTCGGCCGAGAGCGTGAGCGCGTCTCCGGCAGCGCGCAGTCGGGAGCGGAAGCCCAGCGGCAGAATGGTGAGCACGGCCGTCTGCGCCAGCAGGGCGAATACGATGAAGGCCACGAGCGCCGGACGCAGCGAGCGGCTCCGCAGCATCAGGATCTGGATCGGCTGGAGGGTGGAAGAATGCGGTGGTGCATCAGGGCGGAGAGACGGGGCGGTTTAGTTCTGGTTTTCACGGATTCAGGTGAGAATGGTGTATTTAGTGACAAAAGATGGTGGAGAAGATTCAGAATGGGTTCAGAATGGAGAAAGCTCAGTTTGAATGGGAAATGATCTGTGGAAGGACGACGGTAGCTACACGTGGCTTCACGAAGATCTAAGTGTGCAGGCCTAACATCATGGCGCTATTGGCTGTTGCTCCCATGTTAAACGGCGCCTTTGATGTGCACAGCTCCGCCAGTGACCGAATGTCTTCTCTGATTGGCTGAAAATGGTCCTCATTGTCTGCAGGTGAGACCAAAGGGATGGACGTGATCAGCTGCAGACCCACTGCACGCAGGCGCTCACGGCCGAGCTCAAGAGCTGCGAGGACCAGCTGCGGCTCACTCTGGACGCGATCCAGAGACTCACGTCCGTGCGCCAGGCCGCTGCCAAGCTTGACGTCCAGGGCTTCGATGCCAAGCTCAAGGCCCGCGTGACGCGAGTGGCCAAGCTGCACAAGGACGTCTCTCTCGGCATCAATGCGCTGATGCAGGATACCGGTCTCTCAGCAGCCGGCGACGCTGCGCAACCGGTATGTCACGCGCAGGCTTCTGTTCGTTTGACTGACCTCCAATGCGTGCCTTGGTTGCTGTAGACTGCTGCTCCGCGGCGGCAGCCCACGGCCAGAGTCATCATCGATTGCTCATCGCCGACGTCCTCGCCATCTCGCGTATCGTCGTTTGAGGAATCTGAAACGGACACCTCCGATTCCGATGAAGAAGCTGACGCTCCAAAGGCCACACAGACTCCAAAGCCCACGACGCCAGCTCCAAAGGCTGCGAAGACGAAAGCCAAAGCGGCGTCCAAGCCGTCGGCGCCAAAGAAGAAGAAGAAGAAGGCGTCCAAGTCCAAGAAAGCCGCATCTCCGTCCCAATCCAAGAAGACTGCGAGTGTACCAGCCAAGAAAAAGGCAAAGGCGCCACAGTCAAGGCGGAAGTCTAGAGATAGAAAGCCGTGGACTCAATTCAAATCACTGTGGTCATCTTCATTTAATTCTGCTAGTCTTCAAAATCGTCTTCGTAGCATTCGTGGTCCAACGGGTCAACGCGGGAGCTCCCACTGCAGCCCTTCGTCTCATTCGGCCGTCGCCGGCGGCCTCCTTTCGATCGCGGCGCATCATTTGAGACCAAATGCGAATATCGTTTCGGCGAAGACGACTTGTGCTCGTCTTCGTCGTGCTCAATGATCTCCTGGATGTCGTCGCTGTCCCAATCGGTCGTGTTGTTGTCAATCGCCTTGCTCGCAGCTCGTGAAAACCGTCGCTTTGGCGTCGATGGAGAGTCTTTGGCGAAGTCGAAGGAGCGAGGGCCCATCTTCGACGATGATGAAGATACAGGAGAAGCCGTGAATTTGCTCTCTACCTTGATATGCGTGCATATATGATGCTGCTGGCCAGGAATCTCTTCTTCGATGCCGTCGTCCGTGTCGCCTTGAGAATTACATTCGCTACAAAACTGCTGACGATTTTGCTCGTTCATCTGCCGTTTCTTGCGTTCAAGTTGATCCGCGTCTTGCAGTGGTCTCAAAAACGGGTGACGCAAGCATCCAGCGACGGCCAAACGACCCGAGGGCTCCAGATTGAGAGTGTTGCGTAGGAAATCCAACGTTCCCTCAGGGAGTTCTCGGTTGCCAAGCACGCTTTCCATTGTCTTTGTGGGCCTCTCTACTTGTGCGATGCCACGTGGAAGACGTGACACCAGTGGAGATGGAAGTGGCCCCAACAGAGTCTGAATGAGGTTCCTACGAAAACGAGTGAGAGCTGACTATGATATCATTGAGCGTGGTGCAAATTAATGTCGCAGTCGTACAACTGATCGATTTGAGTGGCTCCAGGAAATAGTGGCTTTCCTGTGATTAATTCCACCAGCACGCAGCCGACACTCCAGATGTCGGCATCAAAGGAGTACCGATCGATCCTAAAATCAAGAGTTAAAGATCACATTTAAATCCGCAGCGGTCCATCTTCGTATATAGCAGGAATACTACCGAAGCTCCTGCTCTGGGGGGCGATACCACCGAGTAGCTACGTAATCCGTCAATGGATCGCCTTCAAACTGAATGGTGCGTGCGATTCCTACCAATTCAAACATTAGTCAGTATTCAGCCGAGATTAAACCCCACAACAAAAGGACATACCAAAATCACAGAGCTTGATGTCCCCATTGCTGTCGATCAGAATATTATCAGGCTTGACATCTACACGAAGATGTGTTGATCAATCATGGGAAAAGTAGTAATGGTTTGGCAGCAAACTAACCTCGATGAATTATCTGGTTGGAATGGCAGCACTGCAGCGCTTGGCAAAGCTGATAGACGAGCTTTCGCGCTTGAAGAGGATTGATACCATGACGATTCCGATTCAGAAGCTACAGTACGCCAAACAGAAATGATTTCAAGTGATTCATCAGCTCAGGTGTATCCATAACAGACTCACCTTGGTCATGCTATCGCATACATAGTCAAATACCAAATGCAACAACCCCTCGTGCCGAAAGCTGTGTCGATATGACACAATGTACGGGTGATTCAGCATCGAGCATGCCTGGATCTCGCGACGCGAAAGCTGCTCATCTATGCAAAATGGTAATGTAATTAATGCTATTTGAAAAGAACCAGCGCATTAGGATCCAGAATTCATACCACTGACGCTTTTGAACTTCTTGATGGCGACAGGCTCCTTACTGCCCTGCGAAGCTACTCTGTTATAACGGCTATCATGTGCACAAGCGGCCAGTATGCTCACACCTTCTCAGTGGCCTTGTAGACGAGTCCGTAGGTGCCCTCACCAATGACCTTCTCGATCACATAATTCTCCATGGGGTCAACCTGCTATCTCCAGAGAAGACAGCCACTGAAGTGACCGAGGAGCATTGCAAAAATAAAGCAAATGCGAGACAACTTGGGCAGTCCGTTACCTCATGTGTATTCCACGAATAGATCTCAGTCATCAAGCCGAACAGGATTGCTGGGTCGAAGATCCTGTTGCGATATTTCTCTAGTCTTTCTACATACATCCCTGCTTCCTACCAGCCGCCAAAGTTTCCAAAGCCGCCACTGCTGCTTGCCTTCGTGTTGCGTTTCTTGCTTTCGATAGCCGCTGGGATCACTGCCGCAACAGGTTCCTCTGCATCTGGTAAGGGTCTCTTTTTGGACTTTGTCTTCGCTTGCAGATACTTTCCCACGTTGTCATCCTTGGAGCAAACTGTCGTCGGAATACTGGAGATCTGTCCTTCACCAACATCATCGTAGGCAATCCAGTCCCCACCCACTTTTACTACAGCACCCTTCACATGAGACTGTGCTTCTTTTTCTTTGGCCAATGCCTGCTGCTCGATGGGATCCAGGCCTTGGGCTGCTGCTTCATCGTATTGCTGGAACGGGTTTGTAAAAACCTGAGCTCGAATGATCTTGACTTCATCGTACGGACGATCATCAGTTCCTGTGCTCAGACGCTCAATGCGATCGAGCACGTCCATGCCGCCAACAACGCGCCCAAAGACCGAATGTTTCTTATCTAAGTGCGTACATTCCTTGAACGTGATGAAGAATTGCGACTTGTTGGTCCCAGGGCCGGAGTTAGCCATGCTCAAGATTCCTCGTGCGTCGTGTGACTGCAACACATGTTAGCAAAGCCATTCAGTTCCTGATTATTGTCTAACAAAACAGCTTTACACGTACCAGTCGACTGTCGATCTCGTCTCGAAATGGTTTCTTCCAGATCGACTGGCCACCTCGGCCGGTTCCAGTGGGGTCACCACCTTGCATCATAAAGCCAGAGATGATGCGATGGAACACAGTGCCGTCATAATACTTGCTTTGACACAAGCTCATGAAGTTATCAGCAGTCTGCGGCACAAAGTCACATGCGACCTCCAAGTTGATGGCGCCAAAATTGGTTTCCAGCTGCACAAATCCCTTCTGCTTCATCTTGCGCACGACCTGCCATCGCTTCTCCAAAAGTTCGTCTTCGGAAGCCACGGCGAATGCATTCTTCGTGACCGGAACCATCGCACTCGAAGTAAACGATCGCGAGGCCTCTCCCTCTGTGAATCGAGAATATTGCAACTTGCCAGAGCTTCCAGCTGCCTCACTCTCGGTAGCGTTAACGTTGCTATGAGTGATTGACGCCACAAGTTTGTCTTTGTCCGTCACACTGTCATCACCACGCTTGATCTTCTCTTCCAGTGCACGCTTTTCCGCACGTTTCGCTTCCAGCTAGAAATGGAGATCAAATAACGGCACATTAGGATAATTCTCCGATTCGAACCACTTGATGAATATCGCAGTAATTACCTCTTGCAGAATGCGATCTGTTGCAGCGTTGGTGCGAATGTTCTTAGCCGATTGGTCCTGGCCTGCCTATAATCACACCAACAGGAATGAGACCTGGATCAGAATCCTTGGTGCCAGATATCCATTATCACCTGGTCCTGCTCCTTTGCGCGACGCAAGTGCGCGAAGTTCTCGATCTCGCGATTGGAAAGGTCTTGTGGATCTTGGAGCATGATGATGTCCTTGCGCTTGAATTTCTCACCCGACAAAAGATCCTGTCGACCAAACCACTCGTCAGTCCTGTGTAAGTATGCTGTCTTTGAGCAATCAAGGACGCACCGTCCAGTTCTTTGGCTTGATGTTGAGCTCCTCGACGGCGTCGTAAGAGAACACGTTCCCTGTCGTGGCGATCGCTGCGATCTTCGAGTTGTCCGTGAACACTTTGTAAGTCACGGGGCAGAAGTACTCGCCCTGGGAGTTCTTGCTGAAGCGCAGCGTGATCAGCTCCTTCATAAGCAAGGGCTTGCCTGTCACGGGGTTCTACACAGTCAAGCACCACGCCGTGGTCAGTCCAATAGAATGCGAAGCTCTGTTCGCTTCAGCATTGAGGCCAACCATTTGGTGCTCCTTCACATACGGCACGATGGCTTCGAGGTCGAACAAGTGACCCTCACGCGTGCACACAGGGTTCTACAGCCACAAAAGCATTACCACTGTCAGAAAGTCTCTTGCCAAGGTTCAATTGCACAGCCAAAGGCAGCATGGACTCACGGAGAACGGACAGAGCGTGATGGCGCAGCAATTGAACGGCAATCCTGCAGATAGAAGAGGTTAATAGAGCCCACAGAGCGCAGCAACAGCTACGGCAAGCCGCAGAGGATGGCTTACGGCGGTAGGCGCGCTTGATCTCCGCCTTCTTGCCGCCATAGAGGTACTTGTGCTCCGTCTGCGTGATGAACAGCCGGTCCTTGCTGTGGCGGTTCTTGCCCATGTTGCGTCTGCGCACCTAATGGTCTAATGGGCATACGCACTTATCGCAAAGTACGCATTGCGTTCCCATAAGTTCGCACGTCAAAGAGCAAACCGTGGCCATGCAGCTCAGATCTGGGGCGGCCATGCTGCGCAATGGACTGCGTCGCGCTGCGAGCCATTCCAGCCGCGTTGCTGCTCACACCACAGTCAGCAGTGGCTTGCTGACTCGGTCGTGCGCTCAGCCTTCAGCCATCGCGCGTTTTACGCGTGCGTTCTCGACGTCGACCGAGGAGCTCCTGGCGGGTGCTGCGCAAGCGCTGCGCTCTGACAGCGTCGCTGCGGAGGACAAGATCGCGGCGATGCAGAAGCTGCAGGTGGACGCTACGGACGCCACGGAGCGTGACCAGCAGGCGCAGCTGATTGTGGAGAGCCAGACGCTGCCGTCGCTGCTGGATGTGCTTCAAGCGAGTCAGAATGCGACGTCGGAGCTTGTGGTGCCGGCCTATTTGAGTCTCATCAACATCTCGAGCGAATCGCGTATTGCGGCTGAGCTGTTCCGCCTCGATGCCCCAGGTAAGAGTGCATCCGTGCACTTAGCTATAGGCTGAGGAATCGCTGACTTGTTCTGCTGCAGAGATCATCGCGCCCTATTTGAAGAGCAAGGATGCGCGGCTCCAGGCCGCAGCTTGCCTGACGCTGGGCAATCTGGCGCTAGGCTCCACTGTGGACAATGTGCTCAGCACGCCAAGCGTCCTGCCCAATCTGTTGCATGTGCTGTCGAGTCCTCATGAGGCCATCCAACGTGCGGCTGTGGCGTGTCTGGGTAACATCGCTGGCTCTTCGCGCGGACGCGATGCGCTGTGCGAATCCGATGCAATCTTCTCGCTCTGCGATCTGCTGACAGATGTCCATGGTACGTGTGAATGACTATCACGAAGTGGCTATGGTCCATTCGCTTACTGCTGTGGGATGCTTGTCTAGGCGATCAGCTGCGTGGTGCTGCTGCGTTTGCGCTGGGCAACATGATGTCCGGAAGAGACATTGCTGCCCAAGACACGCTTCGCGGGGTACGTGCTTCTTGCTCTTTCCTGCAATGGCTGTGGACTAAACGCTGTTACTATGCAGAGCGGAGGACTCGCTGATCTGATCCTGCTGCTGTCGCCTGCGTTCCCGGAGGATGTCGGAAGCAGTGCTGCCTGGGCGATCCACCACGGCGTGCACCTCAACCCGCAGAGCCAGTCGATGGTTGGTGAGGCCGGTGGTCTCAATCTGCTGCTGCAGCAAGTTCCGGCGGTCTCGGAGAGTCTGCAGACCAACGCTCTGCTTGCCCTCAACAGCGCGGTCTTGGACCACGACGCGAACCTCAAGTGGTGCGCAGAGAACGACGTGAAGGAGATGCTGGAGATCTTCCTGGAGGAAGAAGGAGAGGACATGAGCGCCAACGCCAAGCAGGCTCTGCAAGAACTGGTGCAGGAGCTTTCCTAGTCGACAAGGTAAATATGTTGAGTGAAGAACGAGCAGCTAATCCATTTGCCAATCGATTATCCAATCAGTGTTCGCTCCAATGCAATCAAACCAATACACCAACTCACTACATGTTGAAGGTCGCCATCGGTCACAATCACGATCAAACTGAGGCGCTGCCTCACCCTTCACGTTAGTTTACTTGGCCGCAGCCGACGATTTCGAGCGGAACTGACGTCGGAAGCCGCGCGAGAAGCTATCGTTCGAGAGCATGACGAACAGGAAGGCGGCCACAGCGAACAGGAAGACCCAGACTGAGCCATTGGAAGCGCCCTTGGCGAATCGCTCCGACATCTCCTGACGCAGTTTGGGCGAGATGAGCGCATGCTCTTCGCCTCCGTCGGCGCCAGTGTCCCGATGGGCTTCTTCGTCGTGCTCTTCGGCGGGCATGTCCGTGTCTTCGGGGTCTTCTTCCACCGGTGGACGCTCTGCGAGATGTGGTGCTTTCATGGGAGGAACGCCGTCCTTGCCGTTCGTGTAGAGCTTCCAGCCTCCGCCCACGATCTCCTCCACCTCTGTCGGGTCCGTGTAAGGAACCCAATGGAGCTGCTCGCAGGACTCGGTGTCGTTCTTGCCTTCCTCGAACGTCACGCCGGAGAAGTTGAGATACGTCTGGAACGAGCGCACTGTGCCGAACTTGTACTTGTCCATCTCCAGCGCATCCACTTGGCCCTTGAACGGCTTGCCCACGATGAGATGGAAGCGGTTGATGGCCATCTCCGACTCGATCTGCTTCTTCGTCTGGTCCACCTTGACGTGCTCGAATCTAGACAACAACAGCAACGACAGCATTAGCTACAATGCAACTAGCTCAATACACCACACACAGAGCACCCATGCTTACCGAGCAGGCACCTTGGAGTAGTTGTGGTACACCACCGAGCCGAGTTCGCTGGGCGAGTACATATCGTAGCCATGCGTCCACAGATGCGACGCGCGCAGGAACTCTTCGCCGTCAAACATCCAGAGCGTGTGCGAGTCGATGGGCACGCGGCGCTCGGCGTGGCACTTGCCAAAGGACAGACCCGCGCCCCAGAGCGCTTCCAGCTGCGGAAACTTGGAGCCCGAGATCATACTGGCGCCGATATTGCGCACCAGGCCGTTGCCGCCGCGCATGGTCGTGCACAGATGCGGCAGCGACCCGGGCGCCGTGTTGTCGCCGTTCTCCTTGACAAAGTCGTGGATGTGGTGCAAGTACGTGGTCAGGATGGCCATCTCGTTGCCGATGCGCGTCCACTCGGCCACGAGGTTGAGGTCCCACTTGTTGGTGAAGATACTGTGGCCGTCCAGCTGCAGACAGAACTCCTCGTCCTTGATCAGCTGCTGCTGGTAGTGGCGCGCCAGCGTCGGGCCGCGCGAGTCGTCAGCCAGCCGCTCATCGATCGAGATCTGGTCACGGTACGGGCACGTGCCGCGGTCGGGCCACTCGGCCTCCGCCATCTTGCAGAACTCGACGATGCACTTGTCGTCGCCCGGATTCACTTGGTCCACGACGCCGAAGTGGACGCGGTCCGGGTTCTGCGCGCGCTTGAAGCCCGTCCACATGGTCTTGGCGCAGCGGTAGCCGTCGCGGAAGACCGAGAGTCCGATGAAGATGTCGAACTTCTCGGGCACACGTGGCGGCGGCGGACGCAGATGCGTCTGCTCCGACCGCAGCGGGATGTGCTGCACGGCCGGATCCAGCTTCACGGACCGCGTGGACTGCACAATGCCCATGACCGACTCGTACTCGCTCGCGGAGGATCCGGTCAGCGCCACGGCCGCCGCCAGCAGCAGCCCAGACACGCGCATTAGATAGATGGAGGTAACTAATAGGGGGACGCGCTTTTACTATGGAAGCGGTGCGGACGCGTAGCCACAAGTACCGTGAAGGGCTGAATAAAGGGAAGGTCTGGATCTGAAATCTTCTGGGGAGCATGACAAGCAAAAAAGGGACCAACCGTCAGCGGCTGACTAAACCGGCTTAGTCGACTTTGGAGAATGTGACCTTGGATGACGCCAGTCGAGTCGAGTTGTTAACCGGTTTGGAGTTGGATCTTGTTCGTCGAATATTCGACAGGGGGCGAATCTTTCCGGCGTGATCACCGAATACGACTATTTTGGTAAATACACTGAATACGTGATCATTTTGCGTAAGAACCAAAACACCACGTCATCTTTGCCATTCAGAGTGATGGTAGAAATCAGAGTGATTGTCTCCGCTTTCCCTGGGCTTGGAACGGCATTTGGGCTTTTGCCATTGGGAGGAAGAAGCCGGAAGATCTCTCGCTCAGTATGGCGGACTCAGAGGAAGTGCATCCGTACTACGAGCTGCTGCCGACCTACGTCAGTCCCCAGAGCATCGTGACCGAGCGCAGCGAATGGATAGCCAGCGTCCAGGTGTGCACACAGACTGATTCCTGGATGTGATGCCAGAGGGAGGGACCATGAGGATCTCTGACGATTGGATTGTGTGTGTGTAGGAATCCCTGACGTGTCTCCAGCAGCTTGGCGATGACCAGTATCGTCTCCAGAAGCACCACTTCCGCATCGTGGAGACGTTTTACAAGCTCAAGCATGCGCTGCCGCGTAATTTGCACCAGGCGCTGATCCAGGCTCTGCTGCATCAGCTGTGGACGCTGGAGGCCAAGCACTTTGTGGACGTGGATCTGGAAGCGCGTGGCGTTTCTGTGCTGAGTCTGCTGCTGAGAAAGTGGGTCAAGTACTATGGCAAGAGCGGCATTGAGGTGGATTGGCGCATCGCCAAGCGTGCCATTGAGCGCGTCTGCTTCCGAGAGCGCGGCTGTATCCAGCAGGCGACACAGGCTTCGATGCAGAGTCTAGCACGGAACACGATCAAGGCGGCTGAGAAGGCGCGTGGCTTTTTCCGTCCCACTGCGTCATCCGTCTCAGTGGTGGAGGAACTTTGGACTGAACTGGCGCCGTCGATCCAGGATGTGAACTACACCGACTGCTTCCAGTCTCTGGCGTTCTTCTCGCTGCTCTTCGTGCTTCCAAATGACACGAAATCAGCCGTGAGCGACCAAACTTACGCCAGTGTCACGCGTCTCGTGCCGGAATGGTTTGCCGCATGGGCCAAGATCTCGAAGTGCAGCACGTGGAACGGCCACTGGATGAAGATTCTGTCGCGCGTGGCCAAGAGATACTCGAATACGCCGATCTGGGAAGAACACTTGGCTTTCTTGTTCGCCAAGGTCCACGATATGTTGGAGCTGCCGTCAGATCTCGGTGCGGCGTTCAAGAGCAAGACTTGGCCCTCAGCGTACATTATTCTCAATGGCCACAAGCGATTCGATCAATACACAACGCGGCTGTGCGTTTACATGTTGCGCAACCCGACTCCCGATGGTACAACGGCAGTGGCCAACCAGTACATGCTCGACGTTCTCAACCGAATGACGGCGTTCTTCCACCCGTCGAATGTTGCAAACTCGGCCAATTCACTTGGCGTCTCGGTGTATTTCTTCAGCAATTTGCTTGCTGGACGATTTGGTCGTGAAAAGGCAAGATCCGATCTTGAAGAAGACGACAAGTTGAAGCTTGAATCATGCCATAGCATCTTAGATGTCCTTTTGAAGATCTCATTTTTCGGTATTTATTCGAAGAACCGATCTGTGGCCAGCAAATGCATGTACCTGATCAAGAACATCATTTGCATCGATCCCCCGCACTGCGCTGCGCCTGTGCTAGAAGAAATGACCAAGGCATTGGATCCCATGGCGATGAGTCAGTCGCATATGGCGTCGACGGCGATTTCGACCATGTCAGTGTTCCTGTATCATTTGATGTGTGGCAAGCATCCGCAGAGCACAGGATTATTTTTCACGACATATTTGACACCGATTTTGCAGCTCACGCTTCCAGGTATCGATCCCAACGATGAGAAGAAGACACGATCAACGGTGACGCTATACTTCCATCTCTTGTCGTGGTTGCCTCTGGTGAACGATTCGGCCAAAAAGGCTGACATGAAAGCTACGAAGTCAAGAGGCTTCCTCTCTAAGCGTCTTTTTGACGATATGGAGCCGGATTTGTTTGCCGAAGTGGCAGAATTGAGTGCAGATGCTGACCAGAAGATGTGGGAGCTGGGCGCCGTCCTCGAAGAATGGGCCCTGGCGCTTCTAGACCGATGTTTTGAATTCACGAAATCACGTGCGAGCGCAACGGATGGTGCTGGATCATCAAGCAATAAAGCTGATGGAGTAAGCAAGCAGGATAAACATGAAGATCCTATTGTATTGGAGGTGCTGAATATGATGGGTTTGCTATACCCGCAAATGTCGCCACCCGTGTACGCGCAAGCCCTTCGCAAGACGGTATCCTTCACATCAAATGTTTTCTTCACGTCCAAGTTTGGTGGTCAAGTTATTAATCAAGTCGTGAACAACTGCATCCAAGGCAATCCTAGCGAAGCGGTACCTCGCTTTATGCCGTTGGTGCTTGAAAAGTTGCGAGTCACCAAGAATTCCATTAATGTTGATAGTCTGATGGCTAACGAGAAAATTTGGCTGCTGAATATTTTGGATGGCATCGTGACGAACAATGGGTCTCCGCATCGTGAACTTTTGACCTATCGCGAAGAGCTGCGGGCGATTCTTTCGAAGTTTTTGACTACTGAGGAAGACAAGGAAGTATACGACGTCGCTGTGACAGTTCTGCTGCACCTGCTTAAGTCGCTACTGAGCGTGTATGCGATCGACTTCCGCTCTCTTCCTCCAACGGAGTGGGCAGATGGGATTTCCGAAAACAGCGGTATGTTCCAGTACTTAGGCACAGCGGTGTCCTTCAAGAAGATATCAATTGCTTGGCATGAGCCGAACGAACAAGAACTTGCATTTGGTTTTGAGCTGTTACACGACCACGTTCTCAATGTCCTGGATTCACTTGATGAGATGAAAACCCAAAAGGATACGACTGTTCGAACATGGATTTCTCAGCTGAAGCGAGTACACCACGGTATTCAGGGTGCAAAAAACGTATTGATTGACCACATTCCAGCCACAGACAATGCCCTTTTCAGCACCTCGCTGCCTCTTTTGCGTCGTGAACTAGCTGGAAATGAACACTTGCTAAACCAGTATCTCTCTCTAAAGTCAACTCTCATGAAGCGAGTGCATGACATCGTGGTATTTTGGCGAGAACACGGAAATGGAAGCACAATGGAAATCCAACTGTGGCATGGTTTGCTAAACATCATCGACCAGCTTCTGCTCTGGCGCGGTGATCATATCAATGCTATTTTCACCAAGGAGAAACAGAACGCATATATCAAGGCAACGACTCTTGATATTGCGTCATTGGCACTGCGCAAAATTCGTCAGCGTGAGCGTTCAGTGGTTCCTCGAGATCAAATCGTTCTAGCTTCTCGAAATGAGTTGGTTGAAAGAGTAGCTCTCTTCTATTCCAAGCGCAAGGTTCAGGAGCACTATGCTTTGGCTCGAAGGATTATGAAAGAAGATAGTCCCACTCGTGCACTGTACGAGGCACTTCTATCAGACGTCGAGGTACTGCTAACAAACTCATACGAAGCAGTTCGCAGCGAAGCGTCGACTGTGATGAACGAAAGCTGTAAATTATACCCGACATGGATTTACTCACGGCTCCCGACGCTGATCACCTTCATCGAAGGCAAAGACGAAGGGAGTGCTGGCGAATTGAAAGAAGAATCGGTGATGGGTGTCTTGCAAATCTTGTCGAAACCGCTGGTGATTGTCCACTTGTGGAAAAAGCAAGGACCAATGCTATCTAGACTACTAGTAGCTCTGATCAAGAGCAACGATCTTATCGTTAAACGTGTTGATGGTGATGTGGGCAAGGTCAAAGTGAATGCCCAGCTTCAGGCGCTGTACTTGAGTATCCTGCTGAGTTGGAGATACGTGCGGAACCCGGAGCGATCAACTCAACTCCTGGAGGACCTCTTGGCTGCTGAACCAGCTTCAAGTGAGCACTGGAAATTCCAGTTGATGCACCTGGTGACGTTGTACCCGTTTTTGCAACCGGGAGAAATGCCGATTACTTTGGACGTGTGGAAGCTGGTCGTTCGACATTTAAGCAACGAAGTGCATCCGGTGCGTCAAGTCGCAGTTTTATTGCTTGCACAACTCGTCAAGCTGTACAAACGAGAAGTACGTGAAGGCGTGAACATGGATACCGACGAGGTCAGCGCTTTTTTGTATACTGGCGATACGATTACTGTGATACTGGATGCTGTTGTGAACAATCACAAAAACGCAAACCGATTTGCTGCCTCTGCTGATGGACAGCATGCGGATTCTGCACCAAGTAATTGGTCATTTGGCGTCAACGAAGTGATCCAGTACCTTTCGAATAATGCGGGCAATTATCCTATCGCTCCGCCTCTGTCAAATGTGCGTCTGCTCAGCCAGCCTCGCGATGTGTTCAAGGGCATCAGCTTGGGTAACGTCAAGCTCATTCAAAACTTGGTTCACATTAATCCATCGGGTTTCGTTCAGAGTGGTGTGTTCAATTCCCTGAACGAACTCGCTTCTGACAAGATCGCTTCCAAGATCGGCGCTGAAGATCGTCAAGCGGTGTTAACGACATTAGCAGAATGGATTGCCGGTGTCTCGCGCGGACTACTCAAACAGACTTCGATGGATTCGGAGAGCGTTCATTCCAATATTGTCTTGGTCGTGGATTTGCTTCGTAAGATTCTGCCGCAGCTGAGTGTTGTGCTCATTGAGCCTTGGGCCCAAGTGTTTTACTTGATCTCCAGACCAACATATCATCGTTCAGATAAGCCGCTTCCGTTGGAGCGCTTCCAACCGATTTTGTCGTTTCTACTGCAAGAACTGGAAGATTCGTTTGCACAAGCTACAGCAGAAGATTACGCTCGTCAAGTGAAGTGGATTTCACTTGTTGAATCATTCGCAGTTCATCTGCTACCTCTAGCGACCATCCCAAACAACACGTCAGTCTTTACTCTGGCGTCTGAGCTGGGTGAACGTGTTTTGAAGGTGATCCGTGAACACGCATTAACGCATCGGTACAAGCTGATTCGCGATCGTGTGGCAAAGATGCTCTTTTTGCTGAGCATGTACGGGTTCTCGAGCGCGCGCTCACCTTCAGGCCAGCTTCCCGTCCGTGGAGATGCGATTCCTTTGGACCCGTTGGCTCAAGCCACGGGTGTACACAGATTATTGACAAATGGCATTACCACCGAAGGTGAAGATGAAATCCCTGAAGAGGTGTACGCGAAAGAGACTGCGATGCAATGGCTCGCTTGCACGGAGCAATTCGGAGATACTCGTGACTTCCTTACTATCATGCCGAAGCTCTTCTCGGTGGCGTTCCTAACGCAAAACAATGCCAAGGCTGAAGTGGCACTCTTGGCAAGACACACTACGGATAGCGTCTCATCGTCGCTCCGCTTGTATTACGTGCCAAATGCAAATGATATTGTGGCTTCTGATATGGAAGCTCTGTTCGCTCTTCTGGAAGAATTCTCAAAGCATCGCTTTTGGAAAACGCGTGCGGCTGTGCTCCGCTTCTTGACCACTTTCTCGTTCTACCACTGGCTGTTCTTCGCTGCTGAGATAAAGCAACGGGTGCAAGCAATGGTGCGTGGATTTTTGACTGATGAGCAGCGTGAAGTGCAGGACATGGCCAAGTACGCGCTGCGAAGTCTGCTGCATAATGAACGTCCGGAAACTGTTGACGAGTTGAGCTCTAAATGGCGTGAAGAATCACAGAAGGCCCGTGTCAAGTATCCGAAGCTGAAGCGAATGTTTCAGAAGCAGATCACTGATGAAGCTTCAGAAGAAGAATTGGCAAAGACTCGCAAGCGAATCAAGTCCAATGAGGATGCCATGGCCAAGAACGTGTTGGGCATGAGCGCCATTGTGCTTGCGTTCCCATACACACTGCCTTCGTTCGTGCCTCCGCTCTTTGAGGAGCTGGGCAAGTACTTGTACCTGAAGCCGACCTCTGTGGTCGTGTCGTACTTAGAGAAGGCTGTGAAGGAGACGCTGCTGGAGTTTAAGCGCACACATCAAGAGAACTGGATTGAGACCAAGCGACAGTTTACGCCAGCGCAACTCGATGTGATTGAAGACGTCTTGGTCGCTCCCAGCTACTTCTCCTAGATTTTGCTTTAATACTACGTGATCCTAACTCGATTTCGAATTTGCTCGTTATGCTGACAGGCGACGGTTGTGCTGCTGTTCCAAATGAAGCATCAGAGTTTTTGCAATCTCCATTCAAATGCGTTTGCTAATCCGCCGTAGATTGGTCACCTTCAGCAAAATAATCGTCTCTCCGAAGAGAAAGCCACCAGCAACAGCTCTCTCGAATAAAGTCAGGCCTTTGCACGCGCCCTGGACTTGAATTCTGGGGCACTGGATCGTCAGAATTTTCATTCCGAACCCACTGATTGCCCAATTATTGTGGCAGTAAGTTACCTCTACTTCTGCCAGATCCACCGTGAGGCGCTTTGACTCATTCCATTTCTCAAAAGCACCGGACCAGCGGAACAGGAATTCGATCTGATCACTCGCAATGGCTCGAAGCTTATCGATGATCCTCGTTCTCGCACTCTCTGCCTTTCAGACGTTCGCACTGGAGATGGATTATCCAACGCTTACGAAGTACGTCGGAACGACTGCTGAGACGAAGCATGCTTACTTCCGTCCACGTGGAGCCAAAGTCTCAGGCTTCCCCAGCAACAACGCCACGTACCATCGCTCTCCATGTCCAGGCCTCAACACGCTGGCCAACCATGGCTATCTCCCGCGAGACGGCAAGGGAGTCACTCCGGCGTTGATCCGTGGGGCGCTGGTCGTTGTGTTCAATCTCGATCCGGCGCTGGCTCTGACGCTGACCAAGCCACTGGCTGACAACTTCACGCTCGCGGACCTGGACAAGCACAATGTGCTCGAACACGACGCCTCGCTGGTGCACAACGACGCGTTCTTCGGCTCGGATCCGTCTTTCATCAACGAGACGCTCGTAAATGATCTGCTGGGTCTGGGGACTGGAGATCCGAAGGTCCTCACGAAGACAGCACTTGCGCAGTTCCGCAAGATCCGGCAGAGCGACAGCGCGTCGCATAATCCAGAGTTCAATCTCTCGTCCTCGGCTGCGTCCACAGCCTTCAGTGAAGCAGCGATCCTGTTGCTGGCCATGGGCGACTACGAGACGGAGACGATCACGGTGGACCACGTGCGGACGTTCTTGCTGAAGGAGAGACTACCGAGCAAGTACGCCCACTTGGCCACGGCCATCACCACGGCAGTGGCGCTCAACGTCACGGCTGAGATCGTGGCGATTGCCAACAACACCGCTGTGTAATCAAATGGTCGAACTGTCTTTGCTATCGGCATCTATGGCATGCACTTCTCCATGAAGCCACTCGTAATGAAAGTAATTGCTATCGCTTTGCAGTCAAAATCTGATTCGTTCTTCCCAGTGAATGACTTCGAACTCTTTTAATAGCGACTGAGATCTGAGTTCTTCTGCTGGCGTTCTTTTCCAAATAAAGCGCCTGAGGAATCTGCCACGTATCACTTGGCAGCATCCCATGGATAGTCATCTTCTCATGCAAATCTCAAGGCATTGCTGCGTCCCACTGGCGACCTAAAGCCCGGACTTCCGTCTTCTCATTCTTCAAAATCTCATCCAGCTCCCACAGCTTCAGTCTCAAGCGACCAACTCCAGCACCATGCTCCGATCCGTCCTGCTCGCCTTCGTCTTCACGGTCTCGACCTCTTTCGTGGCCGCCTATGCTCC
>JAADXR010000581.1:0-17917 GCA_023337935.1 Elongisporangium anandrum
CCCCCCCCCCCCTAGTCAAAATTCGAGGGCGGGTTCGGAAGATTCAATCAGCACACCAACCACACACCATGCTTGCACTCAGAGCGCATCAGACTCTGACTCGAGAGCTGCACGCGGACCAATCTCAATATCAGCCCATACAAGCCAAATCATTCAGGAGAAACTTGAAACGGAGCTCCTTCGTACAAAAGCGGTCAACACCTCCCGGCTCACGATCTCGATGTTAATCAATGCGCGCGGCTTGTTCGAGGAGAGAACAAAGACGGTGAATGTCCCAACAAGGCTCTTCACGCTGAAAGACTACAATCAATCCTTCATGGGTACGAGCACGCAGACCAACTCGTCAAGATTGTCAAGCATGGTATAAACCCATCATGGCTTCGCCCGCAACAACCGAATGTACTGCCGCGGAACCACCGGTCATGTCAACGACACCTCTCGTCGGTCTTAAAAAGCATTCGCGAAGGGCAAGACTCCGGTCGTTACACGGTGGTTAATGATGTTCTGTTGTCAAAGTGGACCAATATCATTTGCAGACCGCTAGGCACTGTAAAAATGAAACACGTTGACCCGCACGACGAAATACGGCTCATCCATGACCTATCCTACCCTGCAGGTCACTCGACCAACGATGCGTTTGACAAGGCTTCAGCCCCGTCAATCCAGTATGAATATGTGACTTCCCTAGCCGACCGAATCGAATTCCTGACCAAAACCCACGCAGGGGCACGCGTCCGCATCCTCAAAGGAGATGTAAAGAGTGCCTCCGTCATTTAATGATGGCATCTTCACATGTTCATTGGATGGGTGCACGGATCCCAGAAGAACACGCCTTGATTATTGACTTTTCTGCACCATTTGGTTGGTCTGGTTCGTCATCATACTACAGCGTTTTTGCCCGAGCTATTTCATGGATCGTCAGTCAAAATTCACCCGCCGCCACGGTGTCCAACTCGCTGGATGCTGAGCCATTCTTCGGCTACGAGTGGGTCGACGATCATGTCATGATCGAGGTGGAAATCGACAACCGCCTTCAACTAGCGGAAGCCACACTTCGTCACGCAATGCTAGCCACTATTGGCCCAAGATCCATAAACGAGATGAAGTTTTCAGAATAATCTTCGCGTCTGTGTGGCTTGGTCTGGTTTAGAATACAGAACGGCGAACAGTCTCAATGCCAACTGAAAAAATCGTCAAGAGCCAAAGTCGTATTAATCACCTCCTTCAGCGGTCAAGCGGAACTAAGACTGAGTTGCAGAAGATCTTGGGCAGTTTGCGCCACCTGGCTACCTGTATCCGTACCACGAAACCATTTTATCAACGGCTGCAGTGGCACTGCAACAAAACACCTCTATTTGGCCGAATTCCCCTGTCGTCTGGGGCAATAATAGACCTGCAATGGTTTCAACACATTTTACCACATGGGAAACTTGCAGAACTACCACTGCGTTTGTTTACCAGCAGTCAACCAACACCGGACCTTCATTTGTACATGGATGCATCGGACCAAGGTCTGGCAGTTCTAAATCCATCGAATTTCGAATTCATCCAAGTGAAATTTGACGCACAAGAGCAAGGCTTAATTGCAGACGCCCACGACAGCAACAGCGAGTTTACGATCAACGTGCGTGAGCACCTCTGTATCGCCTGGGCTATTTGGACCTGGGGCCCTCTTTGGTCTGATCAAAATCCAGATCAAGTCGTGGTGGTACACTGCTGGAGTGACAACAGATCTGCAATAGCATGGAACAACTCCCTGTACAGCTCAAACCCTATGAACCAGGAGATTAACCGTGCAATCGGCCTCGTTGAAGCCATCTTCAACGTCAGAATGCAAGCTGAGCACCTCCCAGGAACTGCCAACATCATCGCAGGCGCGGCATCAAGAGCATGGACAGAGCCGTTCACATCATGGTGGACTAACTTTTCAATGTCATGGCAGCAGGCACAAGTCCCACCACACTTGAGAAAAGTTTATCTCAACTTCTCTCAGAACTCCAATCCAAGTCTCTGGCCAGTTCGTCAACCATCAAATACGCCACGACATGGAACCAATGGTCGAAATGGTGCCACGAGCTCAAGTTTAATCGTTGGCTCCCACCCAAGACCCGCGAACAGTCTTACCGGCTTGCTTTGTTCGCAACATACTGCTGGAAGTACGGCTGGAATCGACAGCACGCTGGCAATAGCGCTGCAACCATCCTCGCCAAAATCAGCCATATCGCTTGGAATCATCAGCGGGTGCTCGGCTACACAGTTGGGTTACTTCCTGGGCACCGACTCGCTATTGCAGGAATGCGCCGAATCGGCGCTTCACCAACCCGCAAGTTACCAGTCTCAGTCACTCTCCTCCGGAGCATATACCAAGCACTCAACTTTAAACATACTCACGACCGAGTTCTCTGGGGGGCTACGGTCATGGGATTCTTCTTTCTTCTGCGACGATCAGAATATCTTGCCCAAGGCCAAAACTTCCCGCCATTTGTAATCAAACGCTCAGACGTTCGATTTCGCAACCGCTATGGCCAGGAATGTGAAGTATATGAAGAAGTTGACTAAGTCAAACTCAACTTTAGAGGTAGCAAGACCGATCAAGCTTACCAGGGATCTCTGAGAAACATTGGACGTTCAGGGACTCCATGCCTCTGCCCCATCAATTCTATTTGGTTCCTAGTCAAGCACCATATTGATTCTCGCATTTCGCCCGACAGACCACTGGCATCAAGTTCAACCAACCGAATGTTACAAGTTCGTGAATTGACTCAAGCAATCAAGTGTGCAGCTATTCGAATTGGTGACGATCCCAAGCGCTACGGATCCCACTCTCTCAGAAGTGGTGGAGCAACGGCCCTTTTTACAGCTGGAATAGATAGCCTGGCCATTAAGCAATACGGTCGCTGGAAATCGGACGCTTTCGAGCGCTATACACGCCTTAGCGGACAACGAACGGCTTCCTTGGCGTATTAAATGGTGAATCATGAGTACAGTCAGCGCCGATACTTTTGGCAGCCTCCACGCCACGCCCTGGCGCCAGAGGCGCCGCTAATTGAAGATTGATTTACTCTGCTTCGGCAGCACACCCCAATAGTTCTGATGGAAAAGACGAGATACTCAAGCGCTGCCCGTGTTACGAAGAACTACGCGATATCATGGCGGATCGATCGAGCACGAAGCCGTTGGGTCTCAATACGGATGGCCAAACCATCAACGAGTGGAGTGATGCAGAAGATTTTGGCACGAGCGGTGACGACAAAGACAAATCGATAACGGCATCTTCTGGGAACAAAAGAGCAAACAGCGTCCCTATTTCAGTGGCACCGTTGAAGCAAACGAAGTCAAAGCGCGACGATAGCGTTGTGTCGCAGGCCACGTTTATTGAGTTGAAAGAATCTCAGCTAAACCAAGAAAGGGAATTTCACGAAGCCAAACTGGAATTTCGACAGCGGCAGATAGATCTGCAACAGAAGGAGCTGGAGATTAGACGCGACGAGGCCACGGCAAATGCAATGAAATTGCGTCACGAAGTGGAGCACTGGGTTATGTTCCTGCGTGATCGAAATCGGCTACTTCACGAAGGCGTCTCGCAGGACGAGATCAACGGTCTTTTACCCATTTGAGTATCCACGAAGCTCCAGTATATAGCAGAAAAGTTGATCACGCCGTGTGCCACCTTCTGCTTCGCGAGCAACTTCTATGTTTAACTCGTCGTCATCGTCAACACCGTTCGACTCGAACTCCTCCATTTCTCTTTTCCACGCCGTAGGAATTGGTTCGCTAATTAACAAGTTGTGAAGAATGTATCCGCATTCAACGTACCGAATTTGTCGACCCATGCTCGCTCGAGTTTTGATCCGCACCCGGATCGCTTTAAAGAATTGGAATCTTGTCTTCAAGAGGCCGATGCAATGCTCTGTTTTGATGCGAGCCTTCGCGAGCTTTTCATTGAAATAGCTCTTATCCCGATCAAGATCTGCTTTTGGCGCTTTCTTGAACGCCGGTATCATGATGCTCCGGTACCCGAGTGAGTATTGGGCTGTGCAAAGCCAGTGTATATCCTGCGTGTTTAGGAGTGGAATCGAAAGGAGTCGCGGACAGTTGTTGTAGATCGGAGACCTACGCGTAGCAGAAGATAAGGAGCCCATTTGAAAAGGGACCGTGCGTTTGTCGCTACGATCGAGATCCGAGGCGTACACCATAGAGCGTGGTAAGCCCACCGGTACGGGGCCACGCATTAGGAGCCCAACGGTACGGGACCGCGCATTAGCCACTACGATCGGCATCGAGAAGAGTCCTCCGCAGAAAGCACGTGCATATTAGTGAATACAGTCGAGAGTAAGCGAAAGCCGAACTTCCAGTCAACGGACTCAGGCACCGTTGGCAAACCAAAGCTCGTTGCAGTTGCAGTTCGACCGTTCGATATCTGAGCTAGCGACCAAAGAACAACGACCTCAAGAAATCGTTACAGTATAACGTCACGAACAACAGCACATACGCGCCAGCGTCTGGAACGACACCGTCCGTGTTCTACTCTGACTACAACACTTGTACGGACAGCTACAAGGGATCAGCTTCGAAGCTCATCACGCTAGGACATCCCGGCCATCGGCCTTTATACGATCCCGTGGTCAACTCGGCCATGGTCTCGAACTGGACCTTCAGCAGCATCATGACCACAGACGACTCGTGCTCGGGCGGAACCAGCGGCGTGACGTTCTCGTAGATCGACCGTTCTGCTTCTCCGGCTTGATGTCATTACACCATACAGGATGAGATCATAGACCTTCGATATTAGGGGTAGTCAACCCTGCAGCAGCAAGTCATTCTCCTGACTTTAGGGGATTCTGGGGGACTCCTGGGCAATTTGTGGGACAGATTGCCCCTCGAAATCCAAAAAGCACCGACCGAAATTTAGTAAACTATACTTTGTTCAAGTGAATAAATAGAAGCCGTATTTTCAACGAAAATGAGGGACAGTCTGTCCCACAGAAACAACACCTCACTATTGAGGAACATTTCGCCTTCAGTAGAGCAAGTTGCGAAAGTAAAAGCGAACACAGTCATAGTCGTAAGCGACTTCGTGGCCAGCTGGATCCATCACCAGAGAGCATTAGGACACCAGATTCGAAATGATTCAGTTCTGTGTGTTTTTACTTGTTTTCGCCCTCACGTGTAGCATTCCTAATACATCGCCTGTGTCGGCGTACAACATATTTACTTGATACATTTTCTACGGAGGAGCACGCAGCTTTTCTCGTAGTTCACGTAGGTGTCGTGCTCGTTCATGTTCAGGCAGCAGGCTTTCTAGTCATTCACGATTTACTGGATGATCAGGGAGCTTTATCCTCACAGCAAAGCCATAAGTTCTCCGCATCATCAAGGTCGTGAACTCGCATGCTGGTCTGTACGCACTCACCCTTCATCACGGTCAGCATTCTGAGCTGCAAGAGCACGATGATCTACAGGCCGAGAGCGACTTTGCCGAGTATACAGACGGCCTCGACCTGAGCCCCAACTACCACGAGCTCATCACGGACAGCAAGATTGACCTTGGAAACCGCTTCCTCATCAATAACAACGAAAACGTCAATAAGGTCCTGATGTCACATCAGGACCTACTAGTAGTTCATGATCAGCACGCAGTCCACGTACTCGCTCACGTCCAACACAGGGCTTCTCTCCATTCGCGACCAGTACGCAGTCTCGAACTCGCACACGTACAGCACGGTATCTTCTAGTCTAATGCGTGTTGTGCTTGCTTGTCCACGTCCCTCTTCCTGTTCCATTCTCGTTCTGGAGATGACAGACTTAAAGTTACTCAAATACAGTGGTTATATATCTAAAGTTTCTAACGTTTCTAAAAGGTCTGTCCCACAACGGTCCCACAAATTCCGCCTCTTTTTTTCTCGGGTCAATCTGCACGCTCAATAATTAGCCAATCAGAGTCTACCAAATTGACCGCCCCTTTGGACGCGGCAACAGCAACTCTCGTTTTTGATGCCTCGCGTGTCGGAGCGCCAGAGGGTCCCCCAGTACTTGCATGCTGTCACGGAGCAGCGGAGCTGCGCTTCCTGTTCGGCGGTAAAGATGAGTACGAAGATGAGCTGGATGCTGCCTTCATGACCGAGTACACGTCGGTCAAAGCGTCGCGCTATGTGGCGAGACCACGCACGTATCGGAAGCGCGTAGCGCGCTGGCTCAAGTTGCTTTACGATGATGTCTACATGAACGATACCGAGTTTCTTGAGCACTTCCGCGTACGACGAGAAGCTTTCCTTCGCATTATCGACTTGATTCGTGATGATCCGATCTTTCTGTCCGGTGCTCGCCGGACTCTGCGTGGGAGGAGCGCGGAGCTGCATCTCATGGTGCTGCTCAAGTGCATTGGTAGCTCTGGCAATGACAATACGTGGTCCAAGCTGGGTCTATTTCTCGGTATTGGCAAAGGCACTGTTGGTACGTGTCTGCGCCGCGTTACAGAAGCTCTACTCAAGCTACGACCAAAAACAGTGGCATGACCAGATGCTGTCGAGCGTAAAGCAATAGCACGACGAATGCAAGAAAAATACGGCTTCGTGAACTGTGTCGGCATGGTAGACGGCACTCTTCTTCCCCTAGAGTTCAAGCCGTCGAGAAACGGCGAAGATTATTATTGCCGAAAAGGTTATTACGCTGTGGACACCCTCGTGACTTGTGACGATTTAGCACGCGTGCGGCACATAGTAATTGGCTGGCCAGGATCAGTACACGACAACCGAGTGTGGCAGAACAGTCCACTGTTTCAGGATAGATCGCATTTCCAGCAAAATGAATATCTTCTCGGCGATTCGGCATTTCAAGCGTCGACGAACTCGGCCGCTCGTTGACTACTTACGACTGCTTCTGCTGACGACTGCTCCCAAACTGCTGCTGACTGCTGACTGCTCGTTAAACCTTGCGCTTGTAATGCTGCTGACTGCACTCGACGCTTGCACTTGCTCTGACCGGAACAGGACCCACACTCCTCGTTCACGGCGCCGTTCGACTGGTACGGCTTGCTCTCTCTGCTCGACTTGTGCTCGACTGGAGCAGATAAGAACTGCTTCGACTCGGTCAATTGAGAACTCCGACTGCTCGACTGCTCCCACACGACTGCGACGCGCAACTGCTTCGGCGTTCCATAGATCTTCCCGGTTAGGTTGCTGTAATCCCTCTTGTCGTTCACTATGTTGCTGATGTTGCCGACAACCTGGCACGGGCAACTTGAGGCTCGACTGCTGCAACATAATCGCATGATGGACGACGGGCTTGTGTTGCTGGTACGGACGGAACAGGGTCTGGCACAAGGCTCTCATCTGAGCCCAAGTTTGGTGATCATGGGACTTCAAGTGCTGACCGTCCCTGTCTGACTGTTCTTCATTCGGAGCTGCCTCCGCTGCTGAGACGCTCGATGCCATGTCCACGTCGTCGTCGTCATCCACTGCCAGTTCGAGTACTAGACGGCCTTGGTCGTCGTAGGTCTCTTGCCAACAATCCTTATAATACTGTAGCCTTTGCCGTAGTCATCGACGATAATCTTGATGTTGAGCCATTGCTGATCTTGTTGCTCTTGTGTCTTCGGACGTCATGGCAAATCCAGATTTTTTATTGGAGTAACATCAGACGGGTGTTGATAAAGGCACTACCCCCTTTGGATAGATGCACTACCCTGTACCAAAATGATTATCCAAACGCGTTAGGACTTTTTCCTACCTCTCTTATATTTTCCCATTCTCAAAACGGGCACAGTCCATTTTGACAACTCTCTGTGAGGCAAAGATGGCTCTTTCATCGAGAAGGGTGGTGATGCGCAGTATCACTACCCGGAGGAAGACTGCTGTTTCGTCACTGAGCACGTGGATAGTCTGCGGAAGCATTGCGGCAAGAGCCACGGGTTCTCCGTCACCATAGTGAGGCCACAGACGCAGATAGAGCGAGCGCAGCGCAAGCGAGACCGCATGCGTGCGTTCAGAGTGCAAGCCAAACAGGAAACGAATGGAAAGCGAAAAAACACAGTGACTCGGCGGCCACTGTTCGACTACCTGGACGCTGATGAGCGTGGGACGCATGAAGCCAGTGATACGCTCGTACGGTACGGGCCTTCGCTAATTGAAGGAGCAGGAGGAGGATTGTTCGCCTGTCTACCTCTCTTCCCGGGTGACATAGTCACTCGCTACGCTGGCAAAATAATTGAGACAGAGCCGCTGGAGCCCGAGTATTGTATCGAGATAGCTACCAATAACTCAGGCAAAATGTATATGGACGGCATCCGAGTCCATCAGCGCAAGTTGGGCCTAGCCAGCTTTGTGAACAAGGAATCCCGCTTGAATGGCCTGAAGAGGAAAAATTGCGAGTTCGTTCAAGTCGGTTTCCTACCGTACATTGAGATCACCAAGAAGATCAATGCTGGAGATGAGCTATACACTACGTACAGTAAATGATATAGAATCAAATAGAAAGATCATTAAGGAGTGCATATCTGGAATCCTACTAGCCTAGATACATATGAAATCGCCACTTGTGGTCAATAGTGAGGTTTGATCGTGGTTGATAAGGGTTGAAGCGAATCGGAGAAAGTCGAGAAGGATTATGAACGGTTCTTGATAAAGAAGAAGACAGAGTAGGTAAAGGCCGCCTGAGGCCAGTCTGGCGAGCTGGTGGACGCGTTGGCGGGCGGATAGGAAGAACTGCCAGTGAGCATTCTGGTCCAGTTGGGATTCTGCGTGTACCTGAACGTCAACGCCCTCTTGAATGACTTCCACCACGCCGGCGTTGCTGGGCTCGTTCAGCTCGGCGCTCGGCGGTCGAGATCGGATCCAGTGCCATGGGAGGACTAGAAACAGGTGCATGTCCGCGCATAACCCGCCAATGAGGGTGAAAATCTGCAGCCTTCAGTTGGGATTTATCTCGTAATAGCTGACGTAACTTGTGAACACATGGGAGTCCAGTTGTCTTTGTGTAGATACCGCTGCATATTCCTGCACGAAGAATGCTCAGATGGGCCAAACACTGGAACAATGCATGGTTGTGAATGACTGTAGTGACGCCACTGAACAAGTGGGTACGTAGCGAGCCCATCGTCTTGATCTGTGTATCGGACACCATCTCGCGATGCTTCCTCAACGTTTGTCGCCACCAATGTACCATCTTCTCATGTATGCTCATAGATCACCTTGCGACGAGACCAGCCAGCGCTTCAGAGCTGCGTGATAACCCTCAACTCGTGACGTCGTCTGTAAGCCAAAATGGACCACGCTGTTTGTCCAGGCATGCACCATGCGGCGCTTCCAAATATCGAGCCAGACCTCATGTATGTAGGCCGATTCAATAGCCGATAGCTGTCGAAGTCGTTGTCGTCGTTGATCATATTCTTCAATAGTTCTGGCTCTTGTCAGAGCGATGAACTCATCGCAAAACTCACGGTGCTGCGTCGAGTCCATCCACTTGGGAGTGCGCGGTCGACTTCGTTCCTCGTCCGCCAATTGGGGGAAAGAATGCGTGCGCGAATGACTTTCTACGTCTTTGATAACGTGCCAGAGACACAACAGCACCGGTACCGTCGGAAAAACCGTCTCTAGAGCGTTAAGTAGTGCTTGATCGCGGTCTACAAAGATGACTTGGGGTAGATGAATGTCACGATGTTCCACGGCAATGCGCAGTTGCGATAGTGCCCAGTGATAATCATCAAATGTCTCGCCACGCATAAATGCTTGTGCTAAGTGAATCGTGGTGTTCATCTCTGTGAGGTCTATCATGTTGAGCAAAGAGAGGTCGAGCCTATTTGTCTTGTATGTACAGTCCATCGAGATAGCGTCTGGGTTGTCCTTGTACACTTCGAGAGTTTCATTCAAAGCAAAAAAGAGATGTGAAACGTGAGTCCCACGCTCGTATTGATGCGCCACGTGATAGTTCCCGTCGGACATGAGTTGAATCAAATACTGCATGCGGGTCAGGTTACCCACGCGTACACGCTCTTCTCTCTGCTGTTGATTGTAAATGTCACGGGTGCGAATCAATGTGGACGGGCTGTCGTTAACCAGACGAGCTGGAGTCTGAGCCGCTCGCGTGCCAGTCTGTGCATCTGTCACAATGGCGTTTCGAATGTCTTGATTCAAATCAGCTCGTCGAAGAATTGGGTGGGAAGATGGATCCAGAGATGGCGCATAATTGTGGAATATTTCTGAGCCAACGTAACGTAGAGCCCAAACATTTTCCCCCCAGCACACGATATAGGTTCATTCGCATAGGGCAATTGTTTCTTCTAGACGCAGCATTGGGTCGATGTGCACTGCCTGGCCTAGACGTTGTCTTCTTACGATGCCCATGTCGATCGCATGCGTAGATAACACGTCGACACACTCCGTGCTTGTCCAGGATACGCCTTAAAACCACAATGGCATAACCAAGGTCACGACAGAAAGCATTGAGCGCTGCTTGAGCTTCGGTTGGCCCAGCAAAAGTTGCCTCAGGATGGCATTCTATTTCTTGCATCAGTTGAGAGGTCGGTGTTTCGGATGGACTTGAGGAGAAGGGAGAGCTTTAATGAATGGCAGGTGGAGAGATATCACGCGCCAGTGTGAGGCTGTGCAGAGCTCGATCTTTTTAAAGCCAACGGCCGAAACCTACTCTATTTTGACCAGAGATGAGATCTGGCAGCTTCGAGAATGCTCATCCCATGTTGAAGATATCAACTGGTACAGTGTACCATCATTTTGGTGCAGGGTAGTGCATCTATCCAAAGGGGGTAGTGCCTTTATCAACACCCATATCAGACCATGGCATTTCAAATCATCTATGAACCGCTGGACGCAATGAGCCACAGACATGCAGCTCTGCATTCTGAGAAATGTATCAAATGTTCTGTTGAATTTATCTATAAGGCTCGGCCAATTGCACGAGTTCATGTACGTGCTCTAAACCAAGCAGCTGACGGTGCTGGGTTCGCCCACACAGGAGCCAAGGCTGGTCGCGTTCACGTTCACATTCTTGAAAGTCCAGTTGGACACGACATCGGGGTTCACCAGGACATCGTACTTGTTGGTGGCCGTGCCAGTGAGGCCGTCGACGGTGATGTTCGTGATCGTCACGAGACTGTTGACGAGACCAGAGTAGCCGCCGGCGGTCTTGTTGTAGTCAGAGTGGAGCACAATGGCGTTCGTGACGTTCGTGAGCTCGTTGTCCTTGTACACGACGTTGGAGACCTGGCCGTACAGGTCGATGATGGTCTTGATGCGGATACCGTTGGCGTTGTTGATGATCTTGTTGTTGGTGACGATAAGGCCATCCACGATGTCCTTGTAATTCAGCGTGGTGCCGCCGAGCGAGCCGATGGAGATACCGTGACCGCCCGAGCACACATTGTGCGAGAAGACGGTGTTGTTGCTGGACTGCATGGCGAGGCAATCGTCCTGGTTGTAGATCTTGTTGCGCGTGATGGTCACGCCGTTGTTGTAGCTCAGATCGAAGCCATCCGTGTTCTTGGCCTTTGGGGTGGTATTGTCACCAGCGCTGGAGTCGATGGTCAGGCCAGTGACCACAGTATCGTTGCAGCTCTGGATGCTGAACGTGCGGAACGGCATGTTCTTAATGGTGAAGTCCGAGAGCTTCGAGTTGTTCACGCCGATCAGGCGGAAGAACACGGGGCGCGTGACCGACTGTCCGTACGGCCAGTACCACGTGCCATTGCCGTCAAGAGTGCCAGGGCCGTTGACCTTGAGGTTGTTGCCCGTAAGGAGAATGAGAGGACCGCTCCAGAGCTAAAAACATAACAAGATCAGTATCTCAACATAAGTAGCGATCGATTGGATCAGCTTCGTACCGAAGTTCCGAAGGTCGTGGTGCCGGTGAACTCGATGTGAGCGCCGTCCGTGACGTTGGTCAGGTCCAGCTGCACGCCAGCAGGCACCGACAGCGCCTTGATCTCGAGCTTGTTGCAGGCGCTCACGTCCGTGCCGTTCTCATACGTACCCGTGAGCGTGCACCAGACTGAGGAGTTGCCGTGGTTGACGCTCGTGAGCGTGGCCGAGTAGGATGAGGCGAGGAGCGAGAGCGCGAGCGCGGCGAGGCTGAAGATCTTCATCGTGGACTGGGAGCGGACGAAGCGAATATGGAAGTGATGGAGATTAAATCGCCAGCGCATGTACGGATGAGCTGGGACACATCTCGTAGGATGAGCCAGGGCGTGTGTCACGAGGTACTTGTCACGAGGTCCTGTGGGACGAAAAGAGCCAACGAGAGCTTACAGTAGCATCCAGCAAAGCACACAGCACTCGCAAACAGGCGACAGAGGGCGCTGGGCCAAGATGCCTCCAAGTTTTGGAGCTGCATGTAAGACTGTCTTCCGGATGCATGCTGTGCAGGAAAGCTTCGCCAACGGCTCAAGGACCTTGATCTAATGTCGTGTTCCATGTGTTCTGGCTATTTTATCCAATCAGAGTCAGTCCACCGTGAGACCAGCGCCTCAAGCGCCAAATAAACTGAACAGGACTCACATTCAGATCAATAAGCACAACTTCCAATCGCAAATCTAGCGCTGAGGAGACAGTGCGCAGATGCCTCAGCACTTGCTACTGAGCTGCACCGTACCGTAAATCAATTCCCAAACTAATGGCGCGCATTAATGGCGCTGTGACATTGGTCGAAGGAGTCGTTCGTTCTCAAGAACCAGCCGCTCCCTCTCTTCGTGGCTCTGTACTGTCGCTTCAACGAGGGAGCAGAGACGTGTGAGACAGCTCGCCAAGGCCCGGCTCTGCTCCGATATCGTTTGCACTGGCAGGAACTGACGTGCAAATCTTCAAAGGCCGCTCTCACTGAGTCGGGCCTCTCGGTCGGATTGGCAAGCGGAGACCTGAGCTTGTAAACGACAGGTATGAAGCATAGGGCTCAATATCACTACTGTAACAAGGCTGCACCACGAGTCTGGGCGTTGTCAAAGGCACATCAGTTTAATCCAGCAACTGTATCTGCATGTGTGAGCAACCTGCACTCGTCTTGTCTTCCCATTTAATCTTTGCCCACGTTGAGGTTCGTACAAGATTATTAACGGAGCCTCAACCCGCACGACCAAACGAGCCAAATCACTGAACACAGTGAGACGACCGTGTCTGTTGCTGTGTCTTCATAGATTGTGAATCGAGATCACAAAAGAGAATGAATCAGCAAGCGGAGTGGATTGCGGGCGACAGTTACGTCCTTCATCTCACTTCTTTGTTTCCAAGAGCGGCTCGACTTACAGCTGTGACATCCGTCGTGAATTGCGCACGCCAGCGTTGCCAAAGGCAAAGTGGTTCGCTCCCACCCAGCATCTGCAAATCTTTAGAGATTCGTCTTGGCGTCATGCGGCGTCATGTTACATCCTCTTCAAAGAATCGGAATTGTTGGCAACACTCATGGATGAATGAGCGTACAATTCCTACCGTATGCGTGCATTATAATGGTACCCCAGCGATCTCCACACACGCAGTCTGCAGCAATTCAACTCATGAACGACAAGGCACCATCTATTTTATCATAACCTCTCAATATCTGCCTAGCGGACTGAGTACACATCAACATGCTCTATTACCTCGCCCTTCATCAGGAGCTTGCTTACAAGCACGTGATGGAGCTGGGCTCGCCCACGCACGAGCCAAGGTTGGTCGCCGTCACATTCACGTCCAGGAACTTCCAGTCGGACACGACATTTGGGTTCACGAGCACATCGTACAGGTTCGTGGCCGTGCCGGTGAGACCGCTGATGGTGATGTCCTTGATGGTCACGAGACTGTTGGGGATGCCAGCGTAGCCGCCGGCGGTCTTGTTGTAGTCCGAGTGGAGCACGATGGCGTTCTTCACATTCGTGAGCTCGTTGTTTAGGTACAACACGTTGGAGACCTGACCTTCAAGGTTGATGATGGTCTTGATGCGGACGCCGTTGTCGTTGTTGATGATCTTGTTGTTCTTGACCAACAGACCGTCCACGATGTCAGTGTAGCCAAGCGTAGCTCCACCGAGCGAGCCGATGGAGATACCGTGGCCTCCGGTGCACACATTGTGCGAGAAGACGGTGTTGTTGCTGGACTGCATGGCCAGGCAGTCGTCCTGGTTGTTGATGGTGTTGCCCGTGATGGTCACGCCGTTGTTGTAGCTCAGATCGAAGCCGTCAGTGTTCTTGGCCTTCGGGGTGGTGCTGTCACCAGCGCTGGAGTCGATGGTCAGGCCAGTCAGAGTCGTGGAGTTGCAGCTCTGGATGCTGAACGTGCGGAATGGCATGTTCTTGATCTCGAAGTCGGAGAGAACAGTGTTCTCGACGTTCTTCAGGCGAAAAAACACGGGACGCGTGATCTTTTGGCCCTGAGCCCAGTACCAGGCGCCCTGACCATCGAGCGTTCCGTTGTTGCCGGAGACCGTGAGGTTGGAGCCTGTGAGGAGAATGAGGGGGCCGCTCCAGAGCTTCATCCAACAAGCAGCAGCACATGATCAGTATAAATAGCGATCTCACAGTGTAAATTAGGCACATACCTGCGTTCCGAAGGTCGTGGTGCCCGTGAACGTGATCTGGGCGCCGTCCGTGACGTTGGTCAGGTCCAGCTGCACACCGGCAGGCACAAACAGTGACGAGATGTCAAGCTTGTTGCAGGCGCTCACGTCCGTTCCGTTCTCGTACGTGCCCGAGAGCGTGCACCAGACTGAAGAGTCGGCTTCTTGGGTGGTCGTGATCTCCACCGAGTAGGAAGAGGCGAGAAGCGAGACGACGAGCGCGGCGAAGCTGAAGATCTTCATCTTAGAGTGTTGCTGGCTGGTTGGGAGCGAATTAGGAAATGAGGAAAACCACATATCAGTCGAAATGCTCCAGTTGATACACAACACTGAGCCGATCCGCATTACTGAGCCGATCCCCATTGGGTCGTCGCATTGTGAGCAGGAACAGTGCGACTCGGGCGCCAAATGGACCTGCAAAACGAATGAACTCCCTCCCAGCAAATTGCTGAGGCCATTTTGATAGTGTGGTACACACTATGTTGTGACCAAATATGACTGTTTATTGACCAGTCTATTGGCATGTGATGGAGCTGGGTTCGCCTGAGCACGAGCCGAGAGAGGTCGCGATCACATCAATACCTGAAAAGGTCCAGTCCGAGACCACCTCCGAGTTGGCCACGATGTCCCACTTGTTGGTGGCCGTGCCCGTAAGACCCTTAATAGTGATGTGGTTGATCGGCACCATGCTGTTGGGGGTGCCGGAGTATCCGCCCTTGGTCTTGTTGTAGTCCGAGTGGATAACGATGGCGTTCTTGACGTTGGTCAGCACGTTGTTCGTGTAGAGAACGTTCGTGACAAGGCCCTGCATGCCGATGATGGTCTTGATGCGGATGCCGTTGTCGTTGTTGATGATCTTGTTGTTCTTCACTACCAAGCCCGACACGGTCGTGGTGTAGTCAGCCGCAGCGCCGCCCAGCGAGCCAATGGAGATTCCGTGGCCACCAGTGCACGTGTTGCCCGAGAAGACGGTGTTGTAGCTGGACTGCATGGCCAGACAGTCATCCTGGTTGTGCACCTTGCAGTTCTTGATCGTCACGCCGTTGTTCTGGCTCAGATCGAAGCCATCCGTGTTCTTGGCGAGGCCATCGCCGGCACTGGCATCCAGCGTCAGGTCTGAGACGACCGTGTTGTTGGAATTAAGGATGCTAAACGTGCGGTACGGCGTGTTGTAGAGGTTGAAGCTCGAGACCGTCGAGTTGATCACCTTCCACATCCGGAAGAACACCGGACGGGTGACCTTTTGGCCCTGATCCCAGTACCACTCGCCCTGGCCGTCCAAGACGCCGTCGCCAGAGACTTCCAGGTTCTTTCCGGACAGGTAGACGAGCGGACCGTCCCAAAGCTATGAGCACATACGTTTGTTAAATCCGACAGACTCGCGCCATTCAACAGGAGATGGACGGACCTGAGTGCCGAAGGTTGTGTTGCCCGTGAACGTGATCTTAGCGCCGTTCTGGACCTTTCGCAGATCCAGCGTCACACCCGCGGGCACCGTCAGAGACGAGATCTCGAGCGTGCTGCAAGAAGTCACGTTGGTTGCGTTCGCGTACGTTCCGGAGAGCGTGCACGCGACCGAAGAGTCGGCATTTTGGACGGTCGTGAGCTCAGCCGAGTACGAGGCGGCGAGGAGCGAGACGACGAGCGCTGCGAAGTTGAAGATCTTCATCTGAATGCAGTTGATTCGGTCGGAGGAAGATTAAGGAATGAGCAGCTGGTACACCGACTAACGCGTCGCTGAGAAGAACCGCTCACGGTGAGAGCCTCATAATCCTTGCAGCATGTGCCGATTGATACTGGATAGTAATCGTGTCGAATGGATAAAACGCCATCATCTTGATTCGAAGAAGAGATAGGAGGAAAGCGCTGGGGAGATACCGACAACCATACAAACTGTCTCTTGGAGCCCCAGGAAGATACTATCTTCCTGCTTCAATACCCAAATCCTTCGTGAGCCAGTGCAGTCTGGCACTGTTGCGACATTTCAGGTGAAGCGCACACGCGACGGCACTTCAGCTTGGTGGGCGTCACCGTTGCGCCTTCTCACTTCTCAATGGCCACCTGGATACTTGATCAAGCTGCTGATTGGTCTCTTCCTGCGCTTTGATTTGGAGCGATTACGCCAATTGCCTATCGCCAATGAATGGCAACGACGCGACGTGACGCCAGCAGCAGAATCTGACCGCAGAAAAGCAGCTCTCAGATGAGCAAGGCCACGTTTTGATGAGACGAACGCTGGCAGATGCTATCGAAAGTGTTGAGCCATTTTTCAGTACGCCCCGCCTGCTTGGCGTTGTAATGTCAGGCCGGTCAAAGTACGCGGAAGTGATGGAGGTGGACTGGGTTGGCGTCAGTGCCACGTTCACGCCGAGAAATTTCTGTCACACACACGACTTCGTCGTTCGCGAGGATCGAGTGGCTTTTTCAGTGAGACCGATTTCCTTGATGGACACTGAGCTGTTGGGGATGACTGAGTACCCGTCCTTGGTCTTGTTGTAGTCCGAGTGCACCACGATGGTGTTCTTGACGTTCGTGAGCTCGTTGTCCTTGTACACGATGCTGGAGACGAGACCGTCCCGTCACCGCCGCTGGAATCATCGATTAGACACGGTCGTCAAGATGGAGCTGTTGGAGCTGAGAATTGAAAACGTGTGGTAGGAGTCCAGTGCTTGAGTGTTTGAGACTGTCAGGTTGGAGGAATTAAAGGAAAGAGCGCTTTCCTTCCTTCTACAAGAGCATTGGGGAAAGAGCAGTACATTCACGGGTGTGGAGTATTGTCTCTACAAATTGATACACGACTGCATGATCAAGAGGTGGGAGGTTGCACTAGTGAAGATCGTGGACCCACATAATTCCACCCATAGATGATGATGGTCACCAACCCATCGGTGATTGTCAGGCATCTACTTTATATGAATGCATGTGCACGCAGGCAGGAGCAGGTTTCGTAGGAACTAACTTTGAATGACACTTCTAAATTTTCCTGCAAGCAAGCATTTGACCGACTGTGTCATAAAGTATACTGTGAAATGTTGGGATCGGACGACCGCAAGAGTGATACATATAAGGATCGAATGAAGTACCGGTGCAAGTTGCTTATCGCCAACCTGGCACCTGATGTACTGAAAAGTGAGATCGTGCGCATGGTATTGTTGAAATACCGAGACGCAAAATCAAATGATGTGAAGCTATTTGATCTTGTACTCAAGCGTGCTAAAGAGCAACAGCACTGTTCTCAAGCGGTTAAATTGGAGAGTGAGATTATCATCATTTATCACATTCCTATTGCTCTCCTACATCTCAGTCTCCCTGTATTCCTTCCTGTGCATGCAATCGAGAATGTTCTGTCAGTTGCGTTCGAGAACTTTCGTTGGTCGGCAAATCC
>JAADXR010000582.1:0-17856 GCA_023337935.1 Elongisporangium anandrum
ACGGAGAATACTGAAGACGAGAAGAAGGTTTGGAAGCAGATGGATGCTTTCAATTGTGGTGTGTACGTCATTCTCTACGCCGAGTGTTACATCAGGAGTCAACAGCCCCCTGCCCTGACATCCACATATTTGCAGAAGATTCGCCTGGGGCTCATGATTGACGTTTTGCTTGAAGGGATTGACTGCGATTTGGATTCACCTTTAAACACGTGAGATATCCGTAAATAGATCAGCACAGCACGACCTCTCTTCTCTTTATACGCGTGGTATTTTTCTTTGTGTTCATATTTGGGTATTTCCCGAAAGGTGGACCCCTTGGGCAACACATTCCCTAAACTAGGACCATTCCCTCCAGGTGGACCATCCAGCAGACGCATGTTAGTGTGCCATACCTAAAACTAGGAGGAAATCAGAACAACAGTGGAATCTCACAACTGTGGGACATCGACAACAGCAGCGCATCAGGTCGAAGCGGAAGACCACACCGATCTGCTGCCCACGACGCAGGACACGATGGGTGGCGTCATGGAAGCCTGGCCTACAGCGATAGAAAGCGAGACTCCACGCGCTGGGTCTTTCCTACGCAAACGTCAGGCCGCGTTTAGCCTAGCCAGGTCGTGATTGTGATCATGGGCACGCCGGTCAAAATTGCGCCCAGTGCTGGTGTAGAATGGCTGCGGCAAGGAGTGCAACTGGTCCTCGGGCGTGATTCTGTACGAGTGCGTGAAGGGCAACCCGCAGTTCTGCTCAGACGAGCCCATACAGATGTACCAGAGCCTCGACAATCACCCAGTCCGGCGGCACCACATTTGAGTATGTTATGTCAACGCTGTCAGGACTTCAGGTATGTTCAGTATTGATTTAATGACGATGCGTGGTACAGATTGTTGCGTGAACTTACAGTGTCTCTTTCGAACGTGGAGACGATGGAGACGGCTTCTTTGGCAGGATTTTTCGGTGTGATTGCTGGTATTATGAAAGGTATGATTATGTGATAAATATATAGCGAGGTTTGCAATTGATAAATGGTTTCTATTATGGTTTGTATGTCATATACACAAGGCCAGGTCTGAAGACAGGATGCTGGTAAAGCATTGGAGAATTGCATTTGGGGAATACAAGGCAGCACAACAAAGGTATGTTACAACAAATTGATGAGTAAGTTTCGAGTTTCGTATGGCGATGATGTTGCCGACTACGTTCGAGACATACAATCTATAAATTGGGTTGTCTGGGCTAATTCTCCTCGTTCCCAAGATGATGGATTGCAGTTCATAAATGATGATGAACAGCACACGAGTAATGTGGCTACTGAAACATGCAACGATGGTGTATGCGATACTGTAGAACAATCTGATGACGTGACACATGACTCGCTTAGTCGATTTGCTGCTGCGCCGCTTTTGGGTTGGAGAACAACAAATTTTGTTGAATCGGACAACAATGTGATGTTACACAATGATATTAGACAGTCCAGCCCCTTATGGAATGCTGCGGTCGTTCATGTTCGCATCGATGCGTGGTTTAGCGATCGCAACATTAATATTGATACGTGGAAAGAGCGACTGGTTACGCCGCATGCACAAGCACTTTGGGAAACAGAAAAAGCTATTGCTGGTAATTACAACGTGTCGCGAAGCTCACATATTGTGTACTTCGCTCAAAGAAGCGACACGAACAAACTCAGGCGAGTTGAAGTTTCCCCCTCTCCAGTGTGCTCTTGTGCTACCCACAACCAGATTTGAATTCCCTGCAGACACATCGTGGCTGTCCTTCGCCACGTCGGAGTGCCTGAGCGCGCTGGTGACTCATTTTACCCAGCGTATCTCGTTCAGTCGTTCCGAGATGCCTATCAAGAAAAGGCTGTGGAGCTAGTAGTTGATGACGTCCTGTGCGAAGACAACTCTGTACGTCCGTCTCCACTCTACAAAAAGCCAGGTCGACCGCGTAAGAACCGCATACGCAGTAGCGGCGAAGAGGGCCCATTCAAGAAGTATACTTGCCAGAGATGCAACCAAAGAGGAAGACACAACAGATCCACCTGCTCACATGTGACAGTGAGCGGCTCTGACGTATCAGTCGGCAGATCGATTCTACCTGAATTCCATCAGCCTCTACCACCAGCCTGCAGTGCTGACTCCTCAGCTCGCCTTCGACTTGCTTTCATTTTGGGCTGACATGCTCCTAGATCTTGTGTACCACATAAAAATAGATACCTTACATTTTATGTGTACCACATAGTTTTATGGTCCACCTCGGGGGAATGGTCCTAGTTTAGGGAATGCGTCGCCCAGTGGGTCCTCATATTTTACTTACCAGAGCAAGTCTGAGCCGCCTTCAAAATAGGATCTTTTCTGCAAAAATTATGTGACTGCATCTCCAGCCTTCCAGAAACCCTGCAGGAACCAGTAGTCACCGACCTTGTTTCCCAGCTTGATGTACCCGGCGACCAAACAGGACGCCGTTGTCTTCTTCGATGCTGGTGACGGCACCTTCGTTGCTCTTGTGCATGGTCAAGACGATCCGAATGAGTGCCAGAGCTGCCATGGTGACCCACTTCTTGCGTGGCTGGATTGGGTTATGACACTGAAGACATGAGATTGATCTTTATTTGTCTGTGGACTGCTTACAGTGGATATGCCAGCGCGAGATGCTTGCCTGGCCTGGTCAAGTGGCGTATCTGCACATCGACCATCTGAACTTGTCCATCCCAGGTTGTTGGTATTGCAGCAAACGCATTGAGAGGACCAGATCAGTGCACCGAGCCTCTCAAGGGATGGCTGAAGCGTCCGGATTGCCATCTGAATCAGCAGAAAGCTCTCTTTGCCTACAGTACTTGCTAGTAGCACACGTACTGGCTGCTTCTTGCAGTTGGAGCGGCAACGCGATCGAAAACGCGGTACGGTACTGTCTCTGCCAGTCAGTCAGTCGCCGTGATCTGATGATGCAAATGGAAACACAGTCGCCACGCCCCCGCAGCAGATGGGTGCAAATGCTATCATTACCATACAATACGGTGTTGAAACCTTGGTGCTGCATTTCTTGTAATACTAATCCCAGCTAGCCAGGAGGAGCAACTCAATGCAGAATTCTCTCCTTTCCGGCCAGGAGAGTGACTACGCCCACCAATGCACTGCCAGCTCTGGTCACAGCAGCCCTTGATACGGGCAAAAGCGCACGTCACGCCTGTGGGTCGTGTTGATGGAGTGGATCATCTCATTGTCGAACCAGATGCTGTGCAAGAAGTATGGACCAACAGCTCCTGTTCTTTCTCTGCACCACTTCGCCCATCAAGCCATCATCATGCTGAGTTTACTACATAAAGATCGTTGTCTATTGTGTATGGAGATCTCTCTCTCTTCGTAGAAGACTGGCAAGAGCGTAAAGGGCTTTGTACATCAGCCATTGACTCTGACCGCAGTCGCATTGCGCTGAAGCACCAACACCTCACTTCCACTTTGGCGCTCGACCCAGCAGCAGCAACAACAGCAACATGCTCTCCCTTCAATCCTGTGTCGCCACGGTGCTCGGAGCCGCAGCTCTTCTGCTCCCTTCTGTCCAAGCCCACGGGTACTTGCTCCTGCCCGAGACCTCGTTCACGACCGACAAGAAAAACTATTATGCCTACGTCGTACCGTCGACCGCCGTGCCACCCGAGTCAGGCTACTGGACGGGCGACGCTGAGAAGAACGCTGCCAACTTCGAGACCAACTACAAGACGCTCAACCCGAGCAGTCTGCGTGAATTCATCCTCGCCAACCAAGTCGTGTCGACCCAGGATGACCGACCGTCCGGAGGCACCCCCGAGTGCGGCTTCTCGATCCCGGACGCCACCGCGCAGCCGCTGCCCGACCACCTCGAGTACGGCAACTACCGCAAGGACATCATCCACCCGGGCCCCTGCGAGGTCTGGTGCGACGACGAGATCGTTGTGGACTTTGCCGAGGACTGCCGCATCTACAACAACACCAACATTCCGTACGACGAGGCCACGTGCCAGGGCAAGAGCCGCCTGACGTTCTACTGGCTCGCCACGCACTTTGCTCCGTTCCAAGTGTACAGTACGTTGACTGATGTGTGTGGTCTGCGTAGTGAGCTGTTCTTCTGACCAACTTACTGTGCTTTGTTTGCCTATATAGTCAGTTGTGTGCCGCTGGAAGGAGCGACCAGCTCGTCGTCGTCGACAACGACCAGCTCCTCGACCACCACGGCCACCACCACGGCCTCTGTTGCAGGCGAAGCTGCAGATTCCGCCTCGACGGCTGTCTCGGACGAGTCGGCGTCGGATGTGTCGGGGTCGGATGATGGCTATTCCTTTGACTGCAAGGTGCGCCGTCGCGCTGCTGCAGGCAACTGAGTCAGTCTCAAAGTCTGGTGGCGCAGGATCGCTGCCATTGCGTGTCTAAGAGCAGTAACACATAATCCATTGACTGTTTGATTTGAATGCTTCAACTTGAGTAAGCTTTCATTGACCAGTACGGCACGTGATAGCGTGACTTCGGGGTTTTGCAATCTGTTTTGCAGCGTTGGACTAACCGCACACAGCGCACTAATTTGAGGACGGTTTGCTATACGCGTCTGAGGGGTATAGCCGGATGTTTGGATAATCCACCAATGACCTGACTCAGATGGCCGAGCGACGATACCATTAAGTGCGAAGTACGATATTATTAATAGCATCAGCCGAATGTCTTGTCGGCCACCAAGCGTCTTACGACCTATGCTGCCCAAGCAAGCGCCGACCTGCGACGCCGACGAGCTGAATCACGGATGCGCGTACGATGGCGACTCGAACGACCTGATCTACGGCAGCCAGGTCGATGGCCGCTACAACACGCGCATGACGCACACGTTTGCTTCATCTTCCTGGACACGGTGATCGTATTCGCAGCCCTGCTCGCGGTTCTCATGACCGTGATTCAATCAGACCTGTTGCGCAACGGCATGCACGGGCTCTTCCTTCTGCACAAGCTTGTGATCATGATGGTCGTGTCCGCGCTCAGCGGCAACATGTGCCGTTTTTTTATCTGCATCGTGGACGAGTCCGTCTAAGTCATCACGGATCGGAATTCAACCCTCAAATTCAACTACACGCGCAAGTTCCAGCTCCTGGCGATGTATCTGATACAATTACAAAGTATTGGTCAAGCCAGAGGATTGCTGCGACTGCAACGGCGCGCTGGAGCTAGCGTGGGGCGACTTCGTCACGCTGCTGACGTTGTGCTCCAGTTCAACTCGATGGACCAGCTGAGAGACCGACCATACACGCTCAACTGGATCGTAGCGAGCAACGTCTTCCCGGGCCACTTTGTGCTGCTCTTCTTCACGGATCATGCAGCATGAGCGCAAACGCGTCATGAATGTGCAGGGACAACAGCATTCGTTATGCCAGACGCACTGCTCACCCTGAAGCTATCCCAGCGTGATTTAAACGGCGGCAAGAACGTCAAGGCCTTCTTGAATCCACTTATGGATCTGAAGACCACGCACGAAGAAATCACGGTCAACACAACGGACTACTATGGCAATGGCGAGCTGATCTACATCCGGACAGATGAGACCATTATGTGTTGCGCTGCGATGTCGCCGGCAACGGCATCAAGGCTCTGCACCTCGAATACGACAGGCACATAAAACCACACGAAATGTTGCTGTGGGACTTTGTGCATGGCAGGGCGAGTCCTTCGGTCTTTCACTGCGTGTTCATGTCGGATAGTATATGTGTGTGCAACTTGACGCACAACCGCGTCAGGATCTTGTCGTTAATTGGCAGTACAAGTGAGGATGGCGAGGTTGACGACAGATCTTCGTCGTCGACGACTCAGTTCGTTTCGTGTGTCTGGTGGTTCCTTTGAAGGGTGGAATTTAGCCCATTTTCGTTTTCGCGCTTGAATCTAGCAGTAAGATTGTGGATGTCGCGTCGCAGAGGCTGGCTGTTCGAACGTTCCATTACGTGCCGATATAGCTCTGGAGTAGAGATCTTTTGTGCCCATAGGAATTTCAGCTCACGCTTGAGCTCGGCGTTTACCTGGAGTCGCTGGCTTGGGTAGTTGTTAAAGCGCTTTTGGGTGATTTGATGATTGTGTGTGAGCTCCATTTTCGTGATGTGTACTTTGGAAGAGTTTCCTGTATGAGAGATTTTACGCACGCGTTGATCTAGTCACCCACAGCCACGACGATGAGCTGATGTGATACAAATTAAAACAGGCAGCTAACTTACCGATGCTTTGCATCCGATCGCTCTTCCGTGATTTCGCATCCGAACACCTGTTCCTCGTGATGTATGCTTCTTTCCGTGCGTACATATATATGATCTGTTGTAGTCCTCGATGCCGAGATTGTCGGGATTTAGATTGGGTGGTTTGTTGGTGCGTTTCACGCGTTTGTCTGCCTGCGCTTGGATTTCTTTGTTGCGCGAGCTCACGGATCTTGTGCTCTTTTTCCGAAAATACTGCGTGCATTTAAAGTTAGTGATCAGTTGATAGCTTATGCAGATCACCCGACTACTTACTTGAAACGTATCGCACTGGTACTGCTTTATGTAAGCCTGAAGCGCTTCCCAAGATTCGAATACTGTTTCCCCCGGAGGTGGAGCTCGAAACACATCTGCATGCGAAGCGGAGTTGGTAGTAGTACTGGACACATAGTCGCTGCTTTCACTTGCTTTATGCTCGTTGTCCGAATTGTAGTTCTCGTTTGAGTCACGCTCGCAGTCTTCGTAACCTAATTCGTTGCAACTAGTCGGTCCGCGCTCACTGTCTTCATTGGACGATGTGCTTCCTTCTCTTGGTCCTCGCTCACTGTCTTCATTGGACGATGAGCTGCCTTCTCTTGGTCCTCGCCCATGGCCGCCGGGCTGATACCTCTTTCTTGGCCCATCGCCCGGATATTCGGGCGCATTACGCTTCATTGGTGTTGGGATGATTCCATATTGATCATTTCAAGACAGTGATGGTGGTGACTAACGCGTCGTTATCGATATACGTGTAAACTTACTTGCTCGTTCGGACGGCAAGGTTATATGTAGAAGAGCATCCAGCGAGTTCGTTAGGTTAATTACTAGCAGCCACATTATACACTCCCGACCAGTATTGGGGCGCCGTTCCTGCACCTTAAACCACGTGGTACACGCCATTTAGGAAGATTCACGTGCGGCACTTGACCATCGCTCAAAAGCACGACTCACAGCATGACGTGCCGTACCAAGGACTGCTGTGGCGAGAGCTGACATTGGCGCGGAGAATTGGCAAGGAGCAGAACGCGGTGCTGGACAGGGACAACAATCCCCAAGACAAGAGTTTCGCCCTGATGATCGCAGTCGTCAGAGTACAAAACTTGACACAAAGCAAAGAAGAACGAATGGCTCGGAACGATTATCCTCATTTAACGCCAACGCTACCGGAGTCATTCATGAGCAGCATCGTGCTGCTCCACTGAATGCTCGCCAGAAACACACAGGGACCCGGCTCGTCTAGTTTCTCTTCTTGCGGATGGTGCACTCGCCGAGCTCGTCGGTGCCACTGGCCGACGAACCGGTGCTCGCCGTGAGAGCGTCAAAGCCGATGTTGTTGGTGTTAGTCGTAGTGTTGGTGGAAGTCGAAGCTTCGGCGGCCACTGTGGAGGTGCTGGAGCTGGTCGCTCCTTGCAGCGGCACACAACTGACTGTACAAATAAACAAAGCACAGTTAGAACAACAACTCGCTTCGCAGACCACACATACAGAGTTCAACGTACTGTACGCTTGGAACGGAGCAAAGTGCGTGGCGAGCCAGTAGAACGTCAGACGGCTCTTGCCCTGGCACTTGTCCTTGGCGTAAGGGATGTTGGCGTTCTGGTAGATGCGGCAGTCCTCGGCAAAGTCCACGACGATCTCGTCATCGCACCAGACCTCACAGGGACCCGGGTGGATGATGTCCTTGCGGTAGTTGCCATACTCGAGGTGGTCGGGCAGTGGCTGCGCGGTGGCGTCCGGGATCGAGAAGCCGCACTCGGGGGTGCCTCCGGACGGTCGGTCATCCTGGGTCGACACGACTTGGTTCTTGAGAATAAAGTCACGCAGACTGCTTGGGTTGAGCGTCTTGTAGTTGGTCTTGAAGTTGGCGGCGTTCTTCTCAGCGTCGCCCGTCCAGTAGCCTGACTCGGGTGGCACGGCGGTCGACGGTACGACGTAGGCGTAGTGGTTCTTGTAGGAGGTCGTGAACGAGGTCTCGGGCAGGAGCAGGTAGCCGTGGGCTTGGACAGAAGGGAGAAGAAGAGCTGCGGCTCCAATCGCCGCGGCGACACAGGATGGAAGGGAGAGCATGTTGCTGTTGTTGCTGCTGCTGGGTCGAGCGCCAAAGTGGAAGTGAGGTGTTGGTGCTGCAGCGCAATGCGACTGGAGTCAGAGCCAGTCGCTAGTGAGTGTGAAGATGTAGAGGGAGTGTCCAAGAGAGAGAACCGTCAGGGTAATCCACAACAACAAAGGATCACTGCCACGTGAACGGATTGGCGACCAGCTGGTTCAGGAGATTGCTCACTTCAGCCAGCTGGACCACGTAGTAAACTCGCACTGATGATGGCTTCTTGCAGCACCAGACTTGGTCTTGTATTGGGAGCAGTAAAAGCCTGTCCTCACGTGAGCCCACCGCCGTCGTCCATGTGTTGACCGAGTGCACCCAGAACGCTTGGACGCAAACCCACAACGTGGCTCTTTTACTCTGAAGACGCAGCGGTCGATAGCCCATCAGGGAGGATGTCCGTACCCGTTGTGCCGCGTTGGTGAGCTGCACAGACAAGACTGACTCTTGTGGCTCTGTGGATATATTAATAGCCACACTTTTACCCGAGATAGCTTCTGCTTGTGATGCGCAACGCCACCTTTGGGACACGTGCGTTTTGGTTTAATGGAATCGCTTGAGCGGGAGGAGGCACCAAGCCTTACGCAAGGGTGAGAGGCAGAGCGTGACCCCGCAATGTGGCGTTAGTCTGTTAGCGCAACAGTTCTTATTTCTATGGGCACCTCTGGATTTCCCACTGCAGAAAAAAAGGTCCAGGTGGATGCATTGGGTCAATCCAAGACTCACGTGGCGACACACTTTTACCTTCCTGGATGGTAGGAAGCTCACTCCAATAGCCTACAGCCAGTAGTCTTCACAAGACGCGCTTGCTACGTGGCCCAGCTGTATGAAGCGATCATTCTCCATCTCCAGTAGGAGGTCGATCCTCACGAGGCTTGCACGGCCTCTGCTGGCTCATTTTCCAATTACTTCAGCCAAGCCAACGTCGCTCCAAGCCATGCAGCCTGCTCTCTTCCTCACTGGTGCTCTCTCTGTCGCTCTGGCCGCCTCGCAAACCGAAGCGCACGGCTACATCTCCCAGCCCCTGGCCAAGTTCGTGCCTAACGTCGTGTACACCACGTACAACGGCATCATCACGGCCGACAGCTACCCCACGTTCGCCGGCAAGCAGTTCGCGCGCTCGCCCGAGCAGAACACTCAGGTCTTCACGGAGTGCTTCAAGGCCTCGGAGTTCAAGACGCTCAAGGCGATGCTGGACCCCGCGGTGCCCAACTGTGGCAACACGCGCACGGATGTGGATCCGGTGGACGTCACGAGCATGAAGACCATGAACTGGCAGAACAACGAGTACAAGCAGGGCTTCCTCGACTCGCACCATGTACGTTGGTCGTTGAACTGTTTGCCTGAGCCTGGACTGACACCCTCATGCTTGTAGGGCCCTTGCGAAGCCTGGATCGACGACACGCGCGTGTTCCAGGACGACGACTGCCGTGCCGACTACACAGCGTTCCCGGCCGAGTTGCCCATCGACTACTCGGTGTGCACGGGCACGTGTCGACTGACGTTCTACTGGCTGGCGCTGCACTCTCCCGAATGGCAGATCTACAGTAAGTTCTGCTTCTCTCTTGCTTGGCTGTGGTTGTCTTAGGATACTGACGCTGGCTTGGATCTCTAGAGCAATGCGTGCCCATCGTGTACAAGGGCTCGAGCCACACGTCCACAGCCACGAACACCACCTCGGCCCTCGTCTCGGGGGAGGCTGATGACTCGGCGTCCTATTCCTTTGACTGCAAGACGCGCCGTCGTGCTGCTGCCGACAATTGAGCCAGTGTTGAGGCCTGATGATGAAGGATTGTTGCGTGTTTGAACGTAGTAAGACATAAATCCATTGACCGTTGAACTTGAACGCTTTCAAGAGATTAGTATCTAGAGAAATCTCAGTGGTGAGCACTTGCAGCGGAATGTTCGAGACGTCAAAGCAGGTATGTTGGCTTCAGATTGATTTCCTCGCTTGTGGCTTGATTGGAACCAAGATTGACCGCCTTCACGGCTTTAAAGAATGGTAGCTCTGGCCATGAAGTACGAAAGCCAGAACAATGACAATGGCGTTTCGTCTCATTCTCATCACAGAGCTGGGCGCCCATCAGCGGCACCAGCCTCAACAATGATACAATGATACCAGAAACATTCAAGTAGAATGAATTACTATCATAATCCATTCTACTTGAATGTTTCGGTATCATTGTAGTGGTTGGCAAATACAATAAGCATAGTTATTCAGACGTAAGATGGCGCCGTAATAATCACTGCAATTGCCCAAGGCACAATAGTAAAGATTGCCATAATATGAAAATATACAAGATGTCCATCGCCTGTTTATGCGCTGGAGAGGGGCTTTACATTTAGAGTGGTCCACCTTACGGTGAACCTCCTCATTCGTTAAGTACGGTTATTGATGCGTAAGTACGGTTAATAATGCACACCGGAATTAACTCATTGCTCACAGTGATCATTGGAAGCGAGCGATTGATCCACGGGTGATAACTTAAGCACAATGGTGTCATCTAGTTTGGCACCAAACAGCTACAGAGGCACCACCGATAAACCCACAATACTGCTCATTTAACACTCGCATCATCGTATGGACACTGATAGAAAAGTAGTTAGAAAAAGCTAGTTTGCAATTGCTCATTCGGAGTTTATTTTTCACATAGAGAAAAGGATGGATATCCCTGATGAAGTTTCTACGTGTGAGCTCTCCTGTTCATCCAATTGCTGTTTTGCTTCCGTACTTAATACCAGTGCAACTTGTTATCAATGCGACGTTGGACGCCTTGTTCGTCTCAAGAGCATAATTGTTACTCTGGCTCACCGTGTAGATCACATTTGACTCAATGCCGCTTTGATTTTCCTAAGGAAACCACTCACCAGACGCGTGTTGAAGTGAAACGTTCATCAAACGGTGCTATCAAGCTCGACATTCAAACAAAGCGAAGTTCTCCTTTCACGAATAATTATTATGCACTTCTAGAGAGCAAATATGGATATCAAGTTAATACGAAATGTTTATGGCGCTGCCGAATACACTGCAGCATGCGTGAGCAAATCTGAGCCAGATTTCACACGCTTTCGCAAGGCGATCATGAACGCGATCTCAAAGTGTGACCCTCATTCAGAACACTTTAATGTATTGAAGCGAATTGCCAATGCAAGTATTGCAGCTCGTCAAGTAAGCGCACAAGAAGCTTTATGGATGCTGTTTCGAGGCATGCCAATGTACGGAAAGTCCCGCAACATCCTAAAAGCCAAAGCTAATCGACACAGCCAGCGGTTCTACGGAAACACATATGCAAAATAAACCTGAAGATGGTGACCAAGTCTTAGAAAGCGAGAAGACAGTCAGACTTGAGCCAATGGAACGTGTGTTTATGCAGCGATCTACGATTGGCCATTTTGAAAATATGACGTACAAATATTTCTGTGAGCATTATGACTTATCCGTAAAGTCTCCAACAGATTCCTTGCCGGGCTGCAAGCAGCTCTGGACGGCGCCAAGCTCGACCGCATTGACCATTTTGTCCAGAATGCGATGCGCTTGCCCATGACGCTGTCGCGCGTAGCGATTGCAACCGCTTCCACGCGGCCCGAGGCGCCCTTGGCGTTAGCCCTTTCCTGCTTGTGCACGATCTCCTTGTACGAGCTGAAGCTCTTGCCAGCAGCTTCCACAGGCAGAGACCGATCGAGGTGCTGCTTCTTGCCAGCGCTGTCGATGCGGTCGGAGGCTTGACATGCAATTGACCGATCTTCGATCTCCGAGCACCACGAATGGGCGTAGTCCTCGTTATGTTGCAGTGAGCGTCCGTAAGTGGTCATGCTCCAAGCTCATAGGCATCACCGCCATTGATTTGGGTGACCGTATAGACGGTCATACTCCAAGCTCCGTGTACAATGAAGGGGCTGCGCTTTGTCCTTGTGTTCATCGGCTGTGATCTCCGTGTGAAGGAGTGCGTCTCCGTTGCGTTGCCATTAAGACTAATGTCACAACCTAGAACTTTTCTTGGCACACTTATCAATCTACTGCCACAGCACAGAAGGCTAACCTTAAATTCTCTAACTACAGTTGACAGACTACTGCTACATCACTGTACAAACGTCTCCCAGGTCTCCAACCACATCACACCAATACCCTATTCTTTAAAATGCCGATGTCCCTCGAATCGGCTGCAGGGGCCGGGGGTCAGAGCAGACCTCGAGCAGTGGCAGACACTCTGGGTCGAGACTGGACACCGATCATCCAGCAACAACCACCTACTTTGCAATCCAGACAAGCATGGTTCCACCAGCTGCCAGACAAGGGGAACGGACCCGATATGACACCTCTAACGCAACCAATAACGGCAGAAGAGGTTGTCAAAGCCATTGACAGACTCCACTCTAGCAAGGCGACCGGACCGGATCGTATATCAAACGACTGGTATAAAGACAATAAAGAAGCGCTGGCGCCAATACTAGCCAGGCCATTCAATCACGCGATGTCCACAGGTGAAGTGGCCCACACCTTCAAGCAGGCCACGGTTCACTGTATTCCGAAAGTAACGACTCCGAAGACCGGTGGACTTTCGGCCGATAGCACTCCTGAATTCGGACTACAAGATTCTGACAATAATCCTCGCATCCCGGCTTTCACCACTGCTATCAAGCCTTATCATGGAAACACAATCAGGATTCATCCCTGATCCCAGCATCCACGACACTATCGATCTGGCTTTCCTCGCAAAGAGACTGGCCAAGCAGGGAAAGATACCTCGAGAAGCTTTGGTTTTACTGTTGGACTTCAGCAAAGCACATAATTCAGTAATAGGTTCGGTGCCCGGCTCCACGCCTGGACACTCGCGCTCCGCTGCTGCGCTTCGTTGGTCGTGCAGCAGGTAGGTTTTCTCCACTCAACGGCGTCCTCACGACGGCTTACGTGCTCTCCTCTCGGTGCTCTGCTTCTCAGTGCTCGCTCCTGTAACAACATTCACTCACGTCAGTGGTTGCGGTGCGCCATGCTCTTTGAGTTCACTTCGCGTTCACTCCATGCACACACACGGCCGTCCGCCTAGGGTTCGGCCGACAGGCCGCGCTCACAGCAACGACCGCCTCTTACTACCATTCAGCGCGCTCCGGCTCGTACCGCCCGTCAATTCGGCTGCCATCGCCCTGCCCTCGCGGTTGCGGGCGACGTCGTGCACCGGTGCAGCCAACACCAGCGTCGTACAGTCGCTCGCTGAGCTCCACGCTCACGACTTCGGCGCGAAGGACTCGGCCTTGGTCGACACCGCGCGGTGATCTCCGTGAGCGGTGATCCACCCACTCTACGGGATCTGCAGCTTGGCAGGCTGCAAGGTGCGGCGCGCATCAGTCTTGCCTGGGCCGCACTTGGCCCAGGACTCACTCAACGCACTCACTCCCATTCACATACTTCATTCATTCATTATGCACACACTACTTACGAGGTCTGTGGTCCTCGCGGTGAGTTCTCAAGTGGCCGCCCTTGCTGACGTGCCTCGGCTTCTTTTGGCTGTGCAGCAGCTGCGGCTAGCACTACCTGCCGAGCTCCTCTCTGGTTTGTTGGGTGCCTGGACCTTGGTCTCCTTCACCAGGCTCCTGAGCCTCTCGCTCGCCAGCAGGTACTTTGGGTTACCCTTCGTTCTTTTTTTGTTGCCGTGGCGTTGCGGCAGTCCTTCGTGTTGTTCGAATCCTAGATTGCTGTTGCCATCCTCTCGTTGTGTCTCCTCGTGTCTTCATGTCCTGGCTGCAGCCTTGGACGGCCGACAGCGCACACCGATGCCGTTGTCTTTGTAGCCATGGAATTACGATTCCATTACTATTCTCTTGACCAAGATTTTCTTTATGACTCCCTCCAGTGGCATGGCTTCCCTGTAACATTTATATCGACAATACGTGCACTCCACTCCGGAACAACAGCTCGATTCAGAGCGAACGGGCATTTATCAGCAGAACTCGATATGGACAATGGGATACGCCAAGGTTGTCCACTAGCTCCGCTTCTATTCATACTAGCGGTGGACCCTTTTCAGGCGCATCAGCAATGACCCAACCACTCCTGGAATATTAATAGAGACACCGACAGGCCCAATTGCCATCCCGATTGCTGGATAAGCTGACGACATCGCCCTGTATCTCAACAGCTCAGAGGAAGAACAAGCTTTCCTCAGGTTACTTAACGAATTCAGGAAAGCTTCAGGGCTCAAGCTCAACGAGGCTAAATGCGTCGCAGTATGCCTGCATCCTCACGGACCCACGGTTAAGCATCGAACCCAACGCATCAGAGTCATAGAGCGCACACAAACTACAAGATATCTCGGGGTGCCGTTAGGCAGTTGCCACTCTGTTAAAGCCGTTTGGGACGCTGTGGTCAAGGTGACGCAGCAGAGGCTCATACTGGCGGGCCAGAAGACGGCGGATCCGTTCCAAAGGGCAAGACTGGCAGCAGCGATCATTGTCCCCAAGTTCCTCTTTAGGGCTCACCATATCTGGCCAGATCCTCCTATCGTCAACGACTTGGATGCCGCCATCCACAATTTCGTCTGGACTGGCGTTCTATCAGTCAAAAGAGTAGGCCCAGGACAAGCGACCATGGGGAAGAATCTCAGCCAGCGCCTAGTGATGCAAGGCGGAGTCGGGGCACCTAACATAAGAAACGAACTCAAGGCTCTGGCAGCCAAGATCGTTGGGCAATGGTCCGAAAAGAGTACGGGATTTTCGTACAACCTGGGCGCAAACTTGCTACAGCTCGCAGTGGGAGCCGACACGAGGAAAAGACCGATCATTCAAGCCAGATTGGATCAGCGCGAGTCTCGTGACTGGAAGAAATGCATGAGGACCACAGGGACGACGCTCATTGCGAGCCATCTTGGATGCAAGAGGAGCGACGCCACAACGGAAGGTATTCAGATAATCGCAACCCAGCTGCGCCAACAGAGGGGGCAAGGAGATTGGGAGCAGGGTTGGTGGAGACCGGCAACAGCGGATGTAGCGACGGAGCTGCGAACCCTCCGGCAATTACAAAGGGAGGAACTCGGCAGATTTGACGTCAGATGGCTCCCCTACGCGGATGTCACAGCAAATAAAACGATTCTACAAGAAACCGGTGAATCGCTGCGATCAAGCGCAATATCAGATCTCAAGCGAAATCAAAAAGGAGATGTCAGGATCGGCAGCATCATTGAGTGGAAACACGATGGTGATCGCAACCTACGATTCAGGTGCTTAACGCACCAGTATCCTCTCGGAAACAGAGCAGCAGACCAGTTCAAAACGCTGTGCGAACTCGTGATCGCAAACTATCCGACGATCCTGCTCACACCACCACCAGCAGACTCTCTAACGACATATACACGATCGCCAGATTCGTGGTCGATCATAGAGGCGCGGACGGAGAAGCAACTCGTCCTTCACCACGGAGGACAGCGGCAGCAGACGATCGGAGGCATCCTAAGCATCGAAGAGGCAGAGCAACTGGCGACCAAAACAGTGGCCAAGATCAGCTTTTGGCCGCACCCAAAATTATCTTCCATCACACGCCTGTGGCCCGGCACCGAGAGATGGAGTGGAACTCACAAGAAATACCGACAGCTCCAAGAACGCAGGCACGCAGACAAGATCCCCCCTTTGACCTCAACTCAGCAGACTTTCGAGCTCAAGGTTTCATGGAAGTATATACATCTCATGAAAGGCACTGCCAGTCACCAACGATGGTTGCTGCATCGGCTCAAGCTTGGCAGACTTTCAGGCTGGGTTCACAACCTAAAACGACGAGGATGCCCATACGCAACCTGTTCAGACAACCAATCAGTCGCCCCGGAGCACCTGGGAATGTCCGACCGCACAGGGCATCTGGAAGGCCCACATGACGGAATGGGAGATCCTTGGACTATTCATCAACCACAGTGACATGCTCGAAGCGCTGACGAGTCTTACGCTGACTGGTATCCCGAAGGACATTCTCGAAGATTCTGCATTCCGATCAAAAGTCCAACGAAACCCAGAAGTAACTACCCAGCTGCACGCTACAACACAGACATTTTGGCGGAAAACTAACATCTCAACAATGTGCCTCATCTGGGCATGGCGAAACGACAAAGCCCATGGACGAGAACATCACTCGGCAGAATGGGAAATACTCAACCGACGGGCTTTCTCAAGCGCACTGAAGGACGAATGGAGGAGAACCTACACCAACTCTTCACCTGCGACACATATGGCGAAGTGCGACGTGCTTGCCGCCATCCAGCGACGACTCCACTCCTCCATCAGCAAAACCAACTCACGGCGCCTAGCGGCCGCCCGTACTGAAGCAACACACGTGCTATTCTTTGATGGGGGCTCGCGAGGAAACCCAGGGCCAGGAGGAGCCGGAGCTACAATCGTGGAGATCAGTGAGCAGCAGCCGTGGATAATCTGGGCCGGAAGCCGCTCCCTGGCCATACGCATCATGACCAACAACATTGCAGAAATCACGGGACTGACCATGGGGCTACAAGCTGCGGTCAGCAAAGGCATCCAGAACCTGCACGTGGTCGGTGACAGTGCTTTGATACTGGGGCAAATGAGGAGGTACAGACCGCCCAAGCAACCGAGACTACGGGTAGCATACGTGCAAGCGCGACGCCTGGCAGACCAACTAACGATACGAGAACGGACTCATCCGGACTCATCATTACCGAGCTCATAACAAGATGGCCGACTTCCTCGCCAACCAGGCGATGGACTTGCGATGCAGCTCGGAAGATCACTTCCCTACACGAAATCAACAACTTACTCAGGTATCAGCCAACCTCAGCAACGACATCAATCACTAGCTCGTCAGACACAAAGGAGGAACCGACGAACGTACGCCGCGCGCAGAGGGCAGCGGCGCGACAGCTTTCAGCTGTCGGTAATCGCCCTGGCGGGGGATTCATTTCATGTTGCAGTACTGTAAAGGCTATTGGCGATCTCTTGTAAGAACCTAATATGCCTCACAAAGCCAAAAAAAAACAACCTATTCTTCGTTCCTATCCCATTTTACTATTTGTTTAAACAAATTTGATAGCCGTAACACTGACAAACATCAGTGTTAGAGTATCAACTTGGCTCCCAGACATGATCACTGGTCATTAAACCCATAGGCAAAGTGGACACCACGCCCGTCTTGTCCCAATGACCGTCACTTTAGTGGAAACAAGTCACTATTCCTTTCCTTCTATACTAAAAATGTAACTTTTACAATTTCGATGGATTTCAAACCGAGGTTTTGGAAAAGGGAGAATAAAAGAAATATACCAAAACCAGCGTAAAATAAAAAAATATACCAACTGTTTATAAAATACAAAAAATACACCACCAAACCCGAAAAATAAAAATATGCGCCACCATAGGTAGAAAATACAAAATATATACCATCAAAATAGAAGGCCTGTATACTATACATAGCCGTTAGAGCACAGCAGGGGCACACGATTCACACCTTGCTTAGAGCACAAAAAGACTCTGCTTTATATATGTGGTTATGCAGTATAGAGAATATATAGCT
>JAADXR010000583.1:0-17809 GCA_023337935.1 Elongisporangium anandrum
CCCCCCCCCCCCCCCGTGTCTCTATGCGACGATGACATAGCCAGCGTCTGTATGGCACTCATCCATCGGGATACGCATATACAGTGTATCAGTGAACATCGGCTCGTGGCTTTGCGCTGGCTATCACCCACAATCAGTCGATTGGTCCATCCATCGGCCGTTTCTGCTTTGTCTCCAGTTGATACATCGTGCGACACGGTCTCAGATCGCATCGCCTGCGAAGAGGCGGCTGAAACACAGAAGCCGAAGGCGCTGGATGACGCACAGGCGCGAGACAGGGAAGCGAAGCGACGGGCTGAACGCGAAAAAAGGTTCAGTGGTAGTCCTTCGTCCTGCCGCTCACTCGTTGTCTAGCGTCGAGCGACACACATCCAGAGCTCAATCGTCATGGCGTCGCGCATGCGTGACCTGCTTATGTCTCGCTCGAGGACGCGTCGCGGGCTCGTGCATCTGGGCTTGGCGCTGAGTCTCGGCTCAATGCTGCCAACACTGGAGAGCTTTGCACGCGCGGAAGCAACGCCAATGCAGCAGGTCGGCATCCTGGAGCGCAGTCCAGCGTGGCACATGAGCAGCGACCAGAAGCACTCCGGATGGCTTCAGAAGCACTCGACGGTGCACCACCAGTACGTGATGGAGGGCGTGATCGGCCAAGGCGGCTTTGGCAGCGTGCATGTGGGCCATCACAAGGGCTCAAAGGTGCCCATGGCCATCAAATGCGTTCGAAAGGACCGCACGACAAAAGAGTAAGTGGAGGCTCGTTCCGCGATCTTCAAGAGACGTAGCTCACGTTGAACTCGGTTGCTCATTGCAGCAAGTTTCTGCAGGAAGCAGCGATCCTGCGGCAGGTCGGCGGCCATAACCACGTGATCGAATTCTGCGAAGCATTCGAGACTGCAGGTAGGTCTCCATTGAAGGCAGACCGTGGTAAACGGACTAGAGACTCACAGCAGTGTTCGCAGATTCGTATGTATTAGTCACGGAGCTGGTTGAAGGCGGTGAGCTGTACGACAGCCTCATTAACAGTGGCGTCTTCACGGAGAGCGACGGCAAGCAGTTAGCTCGTGAGCTCGCCACTGCGCTTTCATACCTGCATGCGAACGATGTCGTCCACGCAGATCTCAAGCCAGAGAACATTCTGGTACGCTCTCGCTCTCCTTGGGCTGCGATGAGAAGTACATTTACAAACGATCGGGTTCCTATCTGTAGATCCACACAGAAGACAACCGCGCTACCACACGGCTGATTGACTTTGGTCAGGCCTTTCGCGAGCACGAGGAGAGTGAGCGTCGACGGTCGATGGGATCAGGCATCGCCACAATAGCGTACGCTGCTCCAGAATTCCTAGAGACGCGCGCGTCTGGCTGTGCGATGGATATGTGGGCGCTCGGCGTCGTGCTGTACATTGTTCTATGCGGAAGCCACCCGTTCGATCCAACGAATGATGCCACTGACGACGAACTGAGACGGCGCATAGTGCGTGGACAGGTAAGATGCAAGCCCTTGAGCTCCTGAGCTGAGTGGGAGACTCACACCGTCGCTTGTTTATCTCTACAGTTTGATCAGAAGTCGTCGGCGTGGCTTCATCTGTCAGCCAATGCGCAGGATTTGATCCAGCGCATGCTGGTGATAAACCCGACCGACCGGATCAAGGCTGATGACGTGCTGGCGCATGAATGGGTCGCATCAACCGTGCGCATTTAATAAACAAAAGCGGACAACGAAGGCGCATGGAATGTAAAAAACATAATCAAACATGTTGCTGCTCTATTGGTTTGCTTCCGCTTCAGTCTAGTCGCTCTTAGACTTCTTCTTCTTGTGTTTCTTCTTCTTGTCCTCGGCATCGGATGCTTCCGCGTCCGAGTCAGCCGACTTGCGCTTCTTGCTCTTCTTGACCTTCTTCTCCTTGTGCTTCTTCTCCTTCTTGCTCTCCTCTTCCTCCACTTCGGCTTCGGCCACTTCGACCTCTTCTTGCTTCTTCGACTTCTTGCTAGACGCAGCAGGAGCTTCGCTATCACCGCCTTCGTGCTGGAATGGGCAGTTGTCGCCTCGTATACAGGAGCGCGCGTTCTGCCAGTTGTAGCAAATACTCTGGAAGCGCTTCTGGTAGAAGCTCACTTCTTCCTCCACAGGTTGCGCCACGGCAGCAGCCACGTGGCCCGTGTGCGCGAATCGGCACGAAGCACCACGCGTGCACCGGCCACGGCGGTAGTTTTGGCACACGGCCACTTCAGGCACCACGTCGGTGGGACGGACAACACGCACCGGAGCAGCACGCGGCTGGTACTCCTCTTCTGGCTCCTGAGGCACCAACACGTGGCGGAAGCGACAGGCAGCTCCACGCTTGCACTTGTTCTTCTGGTAGTTCTGGCACACGGGAGCATCAGCATCAGCGCTGGTTTCTTCTCCCACCGGTTCAGCCGCCACTGGTGCTGGTGCTGGTGCTGGTGCTGGTGCTGCTTCGCTCGCTTGTTCCACGGCACCAGCGTCCTCGCTGTGCGTGGCAGCTGCCGCTCCGAGATGCTGGAAGTTACACGCACTGCCGCGCTTGCACTTACCCTTCTGGAAGTTGATGCACACGGGCGCGTCGGACGTGGCGTTCGTGGCCGGCGGTGCTTCCTCTGCATAGGTCACGCCCACGGGGCGATCAGCCGGCTGGATGAGTTCTTCAGCGTCCTGGTCCTTCAGGATATGCGCGAACTTACAGTCGTCGCCGCGGTCGCACTGGCCAGACTGGAACTTGTTACAGATACCCTTCTTGAGCTTCTTCTGCAGGTCTTCGCGGGCCTTGGCCGTGTTCTCATCGCGCGAGCCGTAGTCAATGTTCATGGGGCGGCCCATGACGATCATGCCGTCGAGCTTGATGGCCTGCTCGCAGGCGGGCTCCTCGTGGAACTGCACGTAACCGAAGCCGCGGAACTCCTTGGTCTGGATGTGCTCGGCGAAGCGCACGGCGCGGATGCTGCCGCACTTGTCGAAGACCTTACGCAGCACCTCCTCCGTGATGTCGTACGCCAGATTGCCCACGTATACGGTCGTGCAGCCGTCGGGGCGCGGGCCAATGATCTTGGTCGGGCGCGGAGCGGTGGCGGCGGCAGCTCCGAGGCTGGCACCGGGCGTCAAGCCGCCTGCTGCAGGACCTGGAGCTCCAGCGCTGCCGGTCTTGGGGTTCAGGAACCGCACGTTGAGTGTGCGCTTGTCCCACTTGCTCTGGTTGAGCTTGTCCACGGCCTCGAGCGCGTGCAGGTAATCGCAAAAGGTCACGAAGCCGAAGCCCTTGGACTTGCCCGTGCGGTTGTCGTAGACCACCTTGGACTGGTGCATCTCGCCGAAGGGCTTGAACTTCTCGTACAGGCCATTGTCGTCCACGTTCGTGGGGATGCCGGCCACGAAGACCTTGTTGCGGTCGCGCCAGAGGTTCGTGTCGCCCATTCTTGCGATTGGGTTGTTGTGCTCCATTCGACCCCAATCAACAAGGGCACTCTCCTAAGTACGAATTGGTAGCCGAGTTAACGCAAATCAATACAGTCTGTGGTTTAGTCGACTTGTCTCTGGTACCTAATCGGTTTCGCCTGTGGGTGGTGCCGTTGGTGGTGTGTGCGTACACAATCCAGTCGGTTTTGGGAACATTCGGGTCGTGACTGTGGAAGATTCCGAAACGACGCCAATGGGCGGCTCTCTCTCTCTTTTACAGGCCCCGACTGGCTCCGCGTTCGGTTGCGATGGGTTCCTCTCGTAACGAGGTCATGGAGAGGCGACCGGCCGGTTGAGAGAGGGAGGAGGCACTCAGCTGCACACACTGCCGAATTTCTTCTCGTCCGCTCAAGCAGCCACGAGCGACCAGACTCCAGATCCAGTATTTGAAGCATGAACGACGCAGAGGACGCATGCGGCTGCATTGTGTGCGCTGCGCTCTGTGGCGTGTGCGGCGTGGCTGCAGCAGAGGAAGACAAGCGTGAGCGCGAGCGCGCGGAAGCGATCAACAACCAGCTCAAGAACCCGATCATCCAGGTCAACCCTGTCGCGGTCTCGAGCCCGCACTCGCAGAAAACTGAGCGCATGGAGCGCAAATCCGTGCATCGCGCGTCCTCACGAGCACCGATAAATGGTGGCGGCCACGGGGACAAAGACGGCAGTAACGCGTACTACCTGCCGGCGTCGTATTGACAGAGACCATCTCTCAGGCGTACCAATGGACTCGAAGGAGCTCAATTCTATCTAGCTTTCGTGAGTCTTTCATATCTGTTTTTGCACATGATTAATGCTGCAATAAAGCCAACGATACAAAGCAAACCACATCCGTGTTGATCGTAATATCCGTCCTGCTGCTGCTGTATGGTGCTCGCAGGCTATCCACGGAACCGACGCAAGCGCTGAGGGGCCGAGCTCCCTGGAGTGAGAGAGAGCGCGACAGGCAGACAGAGCGCGTTTAATCACCACATGACCCATGGAAGTAAACAAACAATACGCAGAAAGAGGCGGACGCGAGCGCACGTGTCGTGCGCAAGAACACGATACACGCAGCGTAGATGGACGTACCCGACGACGAAGGTTCAATCTGGCTCTGCGACTGCGTGAGTTCCTCGCCTGTGGTTCGTGTTGTTGCACATGAGTCCGTAAGGCCAGAAACGCACAAAGACAATGGCGCATTGGCGATGGGTCGCATCCACGCACGCACTCACCTCCGTTCTCGTCGCTGAGTTTAGCCAGTCGGTAGAATTTGTTGAGCGACTAGAGACATAACACGAGGAAGCAGAGAGTGAGCGCCCCCACGGCCTGACGATCGAGTGGATTTTCTGTCTTCTCACCCCGATCATGAACTGGCGGACGGAATTGATTTCCAGCGCTGAAATATTGTTCATCTGTGAGCCAACGACAATTCGAGCGTCAGTCAGCACCACGGACTGCTCCACCGAGAGGAACGCCGTTGTCCTGTTGCGCGTTCGTACCTGGACAGCGTAAGCAGTACCGCCGCTATGCACGTCGCTCGAGATCTTGAACAGACCATTGCGGATTTTATCCTGGCGAACGTTCTGGAGGTCTTCCAGCAGAGACCGAATGTGCTCCACGTGCTCAATGTCGTCCGGAGCGCTGGCAATACGACGAGAGTAGTCAGTGTGAGCAACAGTGAGGATGGAACCCCAAAGGATCTCAGAGGAACTCACTTCTTAAATAGCAGGGACGCGATCTCAAGGTAGTGGAACGGGAGCTCTCCGAAGAGGTCGCTCGTTTTCTCATCCTCTAACCGCGCCGAGAGGAACTCTGCCAGAGTCAAAGACACATAAGCACCACAATATAGCAAAGAATTCTTCTGCGGTCTTACCCACAGAGAACCAGGATGGCTGGATGATCCGACATTTGTTGAGCTGCTTGAGCATGATGGCGAGCCACAGCGGCACGTTCGTCATGATACCTGGCTGGAACGGACCGAAATCTCCCTATAGGACACACAATGAAGCAAGCAATCAGGCACAGTGCTATTTGGTTAATTGAGTGGTCATGTCCACAGCATGCACATCCTTAGAGCGATGCGCACCCCAATGAAGTTGAGCACGCCGCCATTGTCCTTGAGGTGGAAGTGCGGCAGAATGCCAATTAGCTCCTGTTCAGCCTATCAATCGACACAATAGCCACACACACACACACTTCAGCTAACACATACGCTCGTGATGATACGGACGGCGCCGCAAACGCACCAGGAACTCGGTCTCGCTGGCACTGAGGCAGTTGACTGGTGCAGCCATGTTCCCGCGTCTTGCCTGCTTGGATTCCGCGCGAACGGTTTCCCTTGAATAATTGATTCATATCCGTGGTAACTATTATGAAAGGGTATAGTATATTGAAGGTTTCGTGATGTAGTACTTAGATGAATATATACTGTATTGTACCTACATTTTGCGGCAAGTTGCCGTCAGTTGGCTGCAACGTGAGTCCGTCCTTCTGCCACATATCCCTCGCAAAGGTAATTTGATTGAATCAACACACAAGAACCCTCCTTTCTCCCTTGGATGAGACGCAATCACCGCGATCTTGGTCTGTCTGATAAAACGTCATGCAGCTTCACGATAATCCGACGTTTCGCTGATATCTGAAGAGCCGATCGCGCAGGAAACTGATCGCGCTAGTCATCGTTGCAACTGATATGCCATCTTCATGCATTGAGCGACTGACAGAGCGGTGGAATCCTGATTGCCAAAGATGTCGACGTGAGCCTTGCAAAGAAATGTTGGCATGGCGTTAATTGAATGAATACGCAAGCTTATAATCAATGAAAAGGTTAGAGATGGTGTTTTGGGGCATTTTCACCTTTCCCGCGTGCATTAACGGGCACATGGTTCCAGCTCATGGCTTCATCTCGGATGGGGCAAATCCAGGAATGGGAGCTTTGTCATGCACAGATTACGCCGATGTTATTAATACCATCATGCGTTTTCTCAAGTCTCATCGTCGCAAGCAGCGCGTGACTTGAAGAAGAGTGCGCAAATAAAGACCGGATAGCTCGACTGTTTGGCAGCCAACTCTTTAAGCTTCAGCGTGAAAGAGATACACAGCTCACATGCGCCAGCGTTTCATAAATTTAAAAAATCCACAACCCAGCTCTCTGTCCACACATATCCATTACCCAGCTTGGTTTTCACTTAAAAGCCACTGTCTTGGCTCTCAGGAAGCCAATGGATCCAGAAATTTTACAGGCTTGCAAGCTCTTGGAGCCTCTTGAAGCCTCTTAGGTCCTTGCGCTTGGGATTAGCTAACGCAAGACATTTCTTGAGTCTGTGCCAGTTGAATTTGTGCGTTTGATTATCGATCGCCTAACCTTTTTATTAGGGCGCCTTCACACGTCAATGCCAATGTTCAGGCGACCACCTCAAAATTCTTTCTCGCACTCCTTCGGATCATCAGATTCGCAAGGAAATGGAATTTTTAGGCCGTGGGAGGAATGTTCCTTGACAGTGCCAGCTGCGTTTCAGACAGCGGAGGAACCCCTACCGCGAGGGGTCGTAACACTCAAGATGGCGATCCATCCATCCATTCATCCGCTTTATCTTTCTTTCTGTATGTTTGGAGGGAGAGGGGGCGAACCCACCCTCCCTCGGGGGACATGCCCTCCGCGCCCCTCCCCTCCCCCATCCAGCTAGCCTCCTCTACCGCAACAACTCCCATTCGAAGCAGCCACTGCGCAGAAGAGAGCACCTAGGGCCCAAACTGCTGGTCCGGTTCAGTTAGTTCCCGTTTTGCGCTTGTGGACTGTGGTTGCTTTGATGAGACCTGCTGGAGAGCGCGCCATCTGCTGCAGCATTCCGGTCCGTCTTCTTGTTCGTTAGCACAAGCGTCATCCGATCCGCTCCGCCCCGATCCGCTTCAGTCGATCTGCCGCTTATCTACGTATTTGCCTATCAACTATTTGTCTATTTATCTATTGCGTCCGTCTGTCAATTGCCGACAATCTATCCGCCTCTCCAACCCAATCAATCAGTCAATACACACAAACGCCAGCTACTGTAGTTCAAGCATGCCAGTCTCCCGATCCGCTTCACGACGGTCACGACGGCATCCGCCTGTGACATCAACTTCGACCGCCTCTCGTCGTCCGCTTCCACAACTGGGGCCTCGCTTCTCACTAGAGGACGTGACCGCCATCCTCAAAGTGTCCATCGTGGTGGACGGCTTCCAGTACGACTCGTCCATCATGGAGCACGCCGAGTTCCAGATCGCCACGACGCTTGTGTTCCAGTGCCGGCAGTTCGGGGGCCAGGCGCTGCAGTCCTCCTGGCAGGTCTTCCGCACGTTCCAGGAGTTCCAGGGCCTCGACGCGCAGCTGCGGCTGGCCTTCCCGGCCAAGATGGCGCAGCTCCAGCCGCCGCGAACCCACAGACGACGCACGTTCTTCCGGCTGCATCGCACGGCCAACTTCCTGCGCACGCGCGTGGCCGAGCTCAACGACTACATGGCCAACGTGATCGATAGCGCGACCATGCGCCTCAGCCGCTTCCTCGATCCACGCGCGCCGCTGATCCTGCGCTGCTTCTGCAACCTCGATATCGGCTTCGGCCAGCACGTGACGCTGCACGACTACCGGTTGGAGAGCTGCGTCTTGTGTTTGGACGACCTGCGCGACGGCGTCGGCCACGACCAGGACCACGCGCGCGATGCGGATGAAGAGAGCAAGCAGCTCCTTTCGCAGATCGTGCGCGTGGATTCGTCGGCCAAGGCGCTGGAGTGGGAGCTCCAGCAGCAGCAGCTCCACCGCCCTCGATGGCGCGCAGATCGAGCGCGTGCCGAGACCCAGCAGACCCTGCAGCAGCAAAGCGAGCGCCATCACAATCGCCACAAGTATCTGCAGCACCAGCCCAGATCCGTGACCAAGTTCGACTACGACGCACTAGCTGCCAACCGCCTGGACGATCGAGCACGCAACCTCGCTATGTGCCTCAAGTTTGAATGCGCCTGTCAGTACTCGACGTTCACGCTCGCGACCAACAAGATGGACCGCATCCTGGGCTCGCACGGATACCACGCGACCTACCGGCCTCGCCGCGGCATCACGGCGCTGTACTGTGTTCTCGTCAAGCTGCAGCAGTACAACGACGTCGACAAGAAGCTGTACGATGCGCTCACGGGGCTGCCTGTGAATGCGTACGAGCACAATTCGTCCGGCGGCCTGCAGCAGAATGGAGAGAGCAGTGGCAGCGGAGAGCACCAAGCTCATCCGTTTCCTCGTCATCATAGTACCAAGCCCACCACTGGTCATGATGCAGATCTTCATCAACATGAACTCGAGAAAGCCGAAGACGACGAGGACGACAGCGCCTCCAAGCAGCTGACGATCGGAGTAGAGCGTCTGCAACAGGCTCTCGTGCTTTACGGACTGCTGCACGGATATGTGCTGGAGTCTCACTTCCGCATGGCCTCGGTGGATCTCAAGAAGAAGCTGCATGCATTCAAGAGCGACTCGCACCTGCGTGTGGGTGCCATCGAGCTCGTGATCCTGTGCTCGATGCTGGATCTCTCGATCACGCTCGTGACCAACGACCACGACGGTACGGTGGACCGCATTGACCCGCTGCTGGACATGCCGCCGATCCGCCGCGGGGGACGGATCTCCATCACCTTGGGCTACATTCTGCCCACTGTCTTCGATGTGAACGGGTTCTATCTGCTGGCCGAGCCGCTGGTTGCCAGCCTCATCAACAGGTCGCAGGTGCCAATGTCCATGCGCCATCGCATGTGGCTCGGTGTTGAGGAAATGGATCGATGTCTGATCGCTCAGATCGAGGAGGTCATGCAATCGGACTTGATCTGGCTTCAGCCATTCGATCACGACTTGGCAGAGCTGCTCAATAAGGCCGTACTGGACGCAGTCTGGGACGACTGCCAGCACAACCCGAGCCTGTTCCACCTGTTCCAGCGGCAGGCGCAGCAGTTTGGCAAAGGACGGATCACGGGCACGCTCTTCGTCCAGTATCTGGAGGTGGCATTCGGTGTCGAAGGAGCGGCCTACCTCGTTGACTTTTTGCTGCATGTGCTGCCAGAGATTGAACTTCGCAAGAAGTTACTGCGTGCGCGATGGTCTCGCGTGTGCCGGCGACTGACGAAGCGACTCGCAGCATGAGTTGCGGAGAACGTTTCGCGGTCAATGAGAAGGATCGCAGCAGCAGCAGACGTGCATCTCCCATATCATCCAAGCGCAAGGTAGAAACCATGAAGATCAGTGGCTTCCATCTGCTAGAAGCTGCAAGCAGAAGCAGCTTGAAAGGCTAAGCCTTGCGCGAGAGAGTGAGCCCAATGCGCTCATCTCATGTCTTTGCCAGAGCAGAAGGCAATGACTTGTTAGCATTTCCACCACAGACAAAGAAGAAATATTGTAAAAGGCGAGTTATCATCAGTACATTACCACCATAAACAGATCAAATCAGTGCAACCGGAGCAAATCCCAACGCTCGTACGTTACGTTCGTTGCTCTTGGTGCTATATCGAGCTTCCGGCCACCGCAAACAGTCATTTCGAGAGCAATGGACGAGCTCCAGAAGAAGCATGCGGCCTGGTGCAAGAGCCTGGAGCGAGCGGTGGAGGCAGACTCCTGGGGCCAGGTGCTGGAGGCTGTAGAGGCCTATGAACGGTGCGAACGCTGTCTACCGGGTGCATTATTGCTGCCCCTGCAGTGATCTCTGATAATCCGATTGAGTTTTTCAGATTGGCTGCTCGCCTGGTGCAAGGCTTGGCCGAGTGTCACCAGCTCACAAAGCCCCAGAAAGTGCGTCGTGTCCTATCAATATTCGAATCTTCTGGCTTTGTACTGATCTTCATACGCCCTAGGAAACGATTGGGAGCGTGGCCAAGGCGTTAGAGTTACGAGCCAAAGGCCAAAGCTCCGTAGACGATCGTGATCATGCGACGCCAACCAAAGAAGACATGGAAGAGATTCTGGACGGTAAGACCAAGAGGCTATTGTTGCTGGAAGCCATACTCTGATTCAATCATTGTCCAGTCCTTCGTTCGGTGCTATCATCCGAGCCGCAAGTGTTTCCTCTCAATTTGGCCGACGGGGCAGGTGCTTCATCTTCCTCTCGACCTGCCAAGAAAGCCTCGACAGTTCAAGTGGTGGAGGAGGACAACGACGACGAGATGTTCATGGCCGCAAGCGAGAGCAAACCTGTGCTCGTTAGGCAACCTGGCTCCACGTACGTCGACATCATCCTAGAAAAGATCGGCCTCAAAGACGCCAACGTTTACGTGAATCCGACTTTGTCAGTCTCCATTCTTGGTACTACTGAACATGCTCAGAGTTGAAAGGAGAACCATAGTCCTCGTTCTCATGCTCTTGCTTGTATGGAACAGACTCCGCTGGTGTTGTAATCGAAGACAAGCACGACACGACCGTGGGGACGTGCTCCGAGCCCAAGTACGTCACTTTCAACAACAAGATTCATCTGCGCACGAGTCTCAGCGACCTGGAATCACGTACGTTCATAGGCAAACCATGATGACTCAACTGCATCGCTAATCTCTGTCGCTGGCAGGTGGAGCGTCGGTCTTTTTCGAGTTCATTCACTACAAGGCGAAGAAGCGAAAGCAGAGCTGCCGCTGCTGGGCTCTGCTCGAGATGGACGAGATCACCAAGAACGGTCCACTGGTGCTGGAACTCTACCAAAAGCCTATGGACCCAAAGAAGAAGCGCATCAACTTGTTCACGGTCAAGCCGCTCTATCTGCACATTGAGCTGCATCTCCAGACGATCTAAGAGCTTTAGTGCTTCTAGTTTCTACTGCTATTAACCGGACTTGCTGGCCGCGATCACATAATCATAGCCGAACTTCACCTTCTTGGTCTGGAACGTCTGCCTGGTCTTGGCATCCAGTCGCTCCAGCGACTTGGTCATGGTCTTGGCGAGCTCCTCGTCTTGGAACAGCGCCACGTGGTTGCGGCCGACCTGGATCTGGCGCTGCACCGTGTTGCACGTGTACACGTTGGCCATCTTGATGTTGCCATTGAGCGTCAGCCCGGCAGCCTGGAGCTGTCGCTCACACCAGTTCATGGGGAATTCGCGGTAGCAGCGACGGCCGCCCAGCAGGATGCAGGCATCACGCACACGCGCCATCTCCTGGATGAGCGCGAACGCTGGCTCGTCGGACTTCTTGGTCGCTGCAGGCGATTCCGCGATCGGCTGCAGTCCCACGAGGTAGAGACGGCCTTCCGGGGCCAGCAGACGCACGAGACGATGGCAGATTTGGTCCTAGAGAGATTGGCAATAAGTGGGCTGATGAAGGGGAAGCGTAACTCCGATGACGGTGGGACCATACCTGGAAGTACGGCGCAAATCCATCGATAGAGCCAACGAGGTAGTCTGTAGGGCCATTCAACAAGGAATAGCACGTTTAAGTCAATGCACTGGCGCATGCATGATGTTTTGGTGTGTCGTACCTGCGATGATGACATCGAATAGCTCGGTCTCCTCCTGCAGGAACGCTTCGTCGACCCAATTGCCAGCGACCACTCGGATGTTCGTCTGCGTCTTCTCCGCCTCGTCCGCGTAGCTCTCGGTCAGCGAGTCGGCGAGCGTCTGCTCACCCGTGACTGCCACGATCGTGTGCAGCGGCGCGTCGCTGCTCTTCTGCCGCTCGGCCACACTCAGCAGCCACGAGAGCGAGTGGCGGCCGGTGCCCGAGTCCAGCACGCGGCCCCAGGGCTTGGCCCCGCGCTGCTCTTGGTGCTCTCGCTCGTGCTGCTCGACCCAGTCGAAGAGCGCGTCCGTCTTGGCTGGTGGCGCCATTGCGTGTCAATTCGGTAATAAAGGGGAGTGGATCCGTACACTTGTGCCTTTTATGCACCAATTGAGCTCCTGGATGCGAAAATGACAAGCGAACATGGGAATGGTATGCTGTTTTAGATGCTCTTTCATGAGGAGACTACGACAAAGCAGTCGACACTAGAGGTATCATCCTATGCAGCGATTCTCACGCTATCCAGCCATGTGGCATTTGCTGTTTGTTGTATCCTACTTGGACTCGTGGAAGAGGAAGAACAGGCTGAACACAAACACGCCGGCCATCATGGAGAACGCCGAGACGTAGTACGGGAAGGCGGCCGGGATGAAGCGCTCGTACTCGTCGTGCTTGAACGGGCGCAGCGACACCTGCGTGGTCGAGTACAGCGTCGACAGCGCCAGACGGCGGTACATCACGCGGAACTGGAAGATGCCGTACGCGTCCGGGGCCTCGAAGGTCACGGCGAAGTGGCCCTTGTTGTCGTGGCTCATGGTCTTGCGCACGTAAGGGTCGAGCATGACGAACTCCAGCTGCACGTCCGAGGCCTTGTAGGGCACCCACTTGCCGTCCTTGAGCTCGTGCAGGTCGAACGAGTACGTGAGGTTGTCCTTCACGCGGTAGACCAGCGAGTCGCGGGCGATCTCGGCGTCCGGGTACAGCGTGATCGCCTGGTCCGGGCGCTCAGCGTCCTTGAGCATCTTGTCGGGCGAGCTGCCGTCCTCGCGCTGGTGCTTGATGTTGGCCATGCGCAGCACGCCGGCCTCCTGGAAGACCCACTTGGTGATGGCGCCAGCGAACTCCTCGTTCGAGAACGACTCAGTGAAGTACTTGTCGCTGAACAGGTCGAGCGAGCCCGAGAACACGAGACGTGCGTTGTTGCGGGCCTGGATGGCGGTCACGAGGCCGATCTGGTTGCCGAAGAGCACCTCCTGGTCCACGGTCTTGGTCGGGTTGGCCGAGTACGCGGTCACGGGCGCCTTGAGCGCATGGAAACCGAGGATGTTGGACGGATCGAGCGTCAAACCGAGACCGGTGAAAGCCACGGGCTTCTTCTCAGCCTTGGCGTTGGCCAGCGTCTTGCCGACCACGCGGTCCGAGGCCACAAAGTCCACGGCGGCGATGAGCGAGTTGTAGATGTCGCTTTCGTCCGCGATCGGGTTGATGTGGTCCATCACGAGGTTGCCCTTCTTCTCGTACTCGACGCCGCAGTCGAGCGCGAACTCGCGCTGGAGCTTCGTGAGCTTCGAGCTGTTCACATACCAAAGCCATAAGAGGATGCTAAGGCAGGCAAGGGGAGCAATGCAAGCTGCCTGCTTACCTGGACGAGAGCAGGAGGTTGCCTCCGCTTTCCACAAAGTTCAGCAGGTCCGACTTGGACACGCCGCTCAGCTTCTTCTGCGGGGAAAAGATGATCAGGTTGTCCACCGAGCGCACACCGTACTTCTCCAGAGCGAGCGCGTCTTCCGAAGCGACGAATTCGACTTCATGGCCGCGGTCTGCAGGCAGAAAGAGAGAGAGACGCGAATACAAGAGGACACGAGTCAGCATACCGACTTCATCTTCCCGTATCTTGGGCGGGTTTTACCTGCGAGCAGCTTGAAGAACTTGGAGTGCGAGGTCTTGATCTCGGGGGACTCGAGAACGACAGTCGTGCGCACGGCATGGGCCACGGCCAGCGCCAGCGCGGCCACCAGCAGCAGCAGCGACAGCGAGCGGCTCATTACGATCTCGGGATATCTCGCCACGTGCGCCCCAGGATTTGCTTTGATACACGTGTATAAGGCCAGTGGACAAGTACCGTAAAGGACACAACAATACACGCAACAGATACGTGGTGCGGTTGCGTACTTAACACCGGGGTTATTCGTACTTTGAAGGAACCCAACAGTACTGGCGTTTTGATTCACAAAGCGAATCCAGAATCTGAGGAGCTCAAATGGCGGCCGTGACCAAGCCATCGAGCGTGATTCCGGCGCTCGTGCATCTGAGCCGCGCGAGCAGTGGAGACAATGCCGACTCATGCGCCTATGCTGATGTGGTCGCTCGTGCGCTGGGCGAAGTTTCGCACTCGCACTCGGTCCCTGTGACGAAGGACGAGCTCGACAAGATGAAGGAAGCGCTGGCGCAGGTCGCGGAGCTGGTGCAGCAGCAGATCCTGTTCGCGTCGGAGAGCGAGCACGTATACACGGCCGTAGAGGGAAAAGTAATGCGCGAAGGAGTCGCTATGCTCTGGATGCGCGTGATGACCCATCAACTGCACGTCGCGCTCATGGATCTTGTGCACACGATTGAGTTCATGCCGCGAGCCATGGCGTTCTGGAAGATGCTGCGCAAGCGCCAGATCCGAGCTGCCATCCAACGTGGCCCATTCGAGTGGTTTCTGCCCAGGTGCGTTTGTTTATGAGATTGTATCAGCGCAAATGTGAACTGAGAACCACTGCTATGGTGCTGTAGCTCTGTTCGCGTGACCAAGTCGGAGCGTTTGTACAGCCTGGAGCAGACGATGAATGCTCATTTGGTACGTTTGGTCTGGCCACAGCATCTGTGTTAAAGGATTATGAGCTCACAGAGCTTGCTTGCATGGCCTTAGACCAAGATTGGTCTGCTGAAGAAGCTGCTGACCAAGTGCCAGCAGAAGGAGGACGAGATGGTGGATATGCATGAAATGATGCAGCTGGTGAGAGAAAGCATGGGACTGCTGGAGTACACGTACAGTACCAAGGGCATTGTGCCCCCTCGCAAGGGAAAGGGCGCCTTCAAGACGATGGAGGCGCTGCCGTTTAAAGTCCTCCACTTTGGTAAGACGTCCAAAACGATCTGACGATCTGCTTGGAGGTGACGCTGAAAGAATTTTTGCTTTGCATGGTATAGAACGTGATGACGTTGTCTGGAAGCACGAGCTCACAAAGGCAGATGACGTCCTGGGATCGCTGCATCGATTGGAGCAGCATCTGGAGACGTTCAACCACGCGCAGCAACAGTTTACGTGCTGCTTTGAGGCAGCCATGGCGCCCTGCCGTCCACCATCCAAGCTTCGACAGCGGTGCGTGGCATAATACGAAAGTTGCTACATGCTAGGAAGCCACTCATGTTTCTGTCGTCTAGCTGGCTCCACTTGACTGTCGCTGCGCTGTGTGTGACTACGGGCGGTATCTGGGTCTTGAGGAACCAAAAGGAGTTCCAAGCGGCCGCTGCTACCATTCGAGGAGCTGTGAACGAATTCATGAGCGAGCACTTGATCGAGCCCATCCAGTACGTGGTGCTCTGTTAGCCACTCTTGAAGCTTTCATTATGCTTACTTACCTCTGAATCGCTTGTGAACAGAGCGATTGTTGGCGAAGTCATCCTCAACCAGAAGCCTGAGATCCAGGACGCATCTGCTCTGCTCGATACCAAGCAGAGCCTGCGACGCATGCTGGCGGACTTCGTCAAGGACACCAACCCAAACATTCCAACCCCCGAGATGGATCGCATCATGAACGAAATGGACATGTCGGTCGTGTCGCTGCAGTACGAGAAGCAGCTCTCGAGTGCCGTGCGGAACCTCATGACTGGAGACATCGTGCGCATGCTGCTTATCCAAGTGCAGTTCATCAAGAAGGAGCTCATGGTGGCCATGGGTGCAATCGATGAGCTTATGCACGCCAATCAGCTCAATCTGCAGATGCTCGCGACCATTCCCACCTTCATCCTGTTTGGCGGAGCGTACAAGCTGGCCCGAGAGCTTTTCCACCAGATCTACAAGCGCACGAGCGAGAAGCTGTTCTACGATCCGAGCGAGATCGCGGCGTTCATGCGGAACAGCCTTCGCGACATCGAGCGGCTGCTTAACAAACAGAACGGCGTCAAGGACCACATGCTAGGGCCTCGCGACCTTGGCCTGCTTCTGCTGTTGCTGCACCAACTGCGGGATCTCTTCGAGACGCACCACGCCTTCTTCGAAGAGTACGAGCAGGAGCGGTTCGAGGAAGATCTGAGCGATCTGATCGAGGAAGGACTGCTGGTCTCGCAGCAGTTGGCCGTCATCCAGCGCATGTACCACACGCATCCGTTCCTGCAGAGCACACGGTTCACTGCGCGATCGCTTTTGCAATAGCAGGGAGAAGGGAGAACTGCCAAACCAGGAAATCAAAAACAAAAACGCCACGATTTCCGATTGTATTGAGAGCGTGCTTTCCTATCGTGCCGGCACTTACACTAGCTGATAGTCCTGGGGCGAGTAGTACTCGGCGAGCAGGCGGTAGATGTACGACGGCTGGTGCGCGCCCGTGTTGGTGATGTAAAGACTCACGAACTCTGGCGGCACGTAGTCGAACGCCGGGTTGAGCACTTCCAGCTACGAGGGAGAACCAATAATGAGTCAGTTGAGCAGCAGAGCAGAGTGTTTACATTGGGTAGCACGTACGTTTTCGACCGTGTCTTCGTAGTTGAAGATGTTGGCGGGCGCCACGAGCTCATTCAGCACGTCGAGGTCGTGGGCATACAGAGGGCAGAGCTTAATCAGGCCGGCCACGCACACGACGGGCACGGAGCACTTCTTGGCGGCCAGCGCGATGTTGTGCAGACCGGACTGCGCGATCAGGCCGCCATTGGCGACCACAGCCGCAGCCGGGATCACGACCTTGTTGACACGCGCCATCATGGCGAACACCGCGCTGTCGGGGATGATGGTGGCGTCGATGCCGTTGACCGCGAGCGAGTGGCCCATCTTTTGGCCGTTGAGCGAGGGCGCCGATTCGACCACGATGACCTTAAAGTTGCGCTTCTTGGCTGCGGTCTTGAGGAACTCCTCGACCGACTTGGACAGGCCGTAGGTCAAGATCACTTCGCTGGAATGCGCATGCAGAGAATATGTCAATGCGCTGTGCCAAGGCAGCAGACAGCAATAAGGAGCGACCTACTCGGCGTGAATGTATTCCATGGCCTGGTCGGCGATGTTGACGTGCAGACTGTCGATCTCGTCCATGAGCTCAGCGATGCCTTCCATGACCGACTGTGAGATGCAGATCACCATTAGCATAGAAGAAACTCCCATTGATAGAAACTGCGAGTCTGAGTTACCAGCTTCAGATCCGCGATCGGAATGGACAGATCCGTGTCCGTGCCGGGCGTGAGGATCGTGCCGAGCGAGCGCGAGTTGTTGTAGCTGCGCGCCGCCGAGACTGCGGCTGACTGATTCGCATCCGCAAGCTTGAGCGCGTTCATGTGTTCCTCGCGGATAATGTACAGTACGCGTCGCACGACGTTCCCAATGGCCAGCTCTGTCCCAATTCAATGTCATCAGACCTTGATAGATACCATGATAATACACTTGCAACTTACCATGCGCATGCGAAGACGTGAGCATGTGGCCCAATTGGCGCACCTTATCCATGATCTCGCTAGCCGTCGACCAGTCCACGGTATCAAGCTGTCATACACAGCACAAGCAAGCGAATCAGCCATCAAAGTACCCACAAGAGAGTCATGACCCCTTTGCATTCTCTCGCACCATTTCGCTCAGGAGTTTGGTGGCGCGCTTGGCCGTGTCGTAGGACCCCGTGAGCTGA
>JAADXR010000584.1:0-17795 GCA_023337935.1 Elongisporangium anandrum
CATCATCTATCACATCATCTATCACATCCAATCTGTCACGTCACATCTAATCTGTCACGTCAAATCTATCACATCAATCGGCCAGCGACTGGTACAGTGTGCCACTTATACATGACAATGTAATTTACATAGATTCTGTATAAAACACCCTTTGTATCACCTCTTGCGAATAATATCAATATGTATCACCTTCTGCAATAAACCCTTCCTGGAATGTTCTACTGGCTCTGAGGGGTCTGTCTGTTAGCCCCCCGAACCTACTCTTAATTGTGCGCTCTCAGTTGACCTCATTTCTCAATTTGCCATGACCTGAGCACATCGCTCTCGACCGTCTTTGCACTCTTTTCGCCCTAAAACCCTTCTTCCTCCTTTTCTCCGCAACGAGAGCGTTTCAGAGGCTCTCCTTACGCCTACAAACTCGAGCCAAACGAAAGGCGATGGATGTCACAATTGTGTTTCGGGTAGGGCTAGGCTATCAAGGCGGATGGGTAGATGCTATTTACAGTAAGTTTCTGTTTAAGTTCGACTGTCGGAGCTCGCCTGTCGGAACCCTCACAGCGTCGGATTTTTTTACAGTATGGACAGAATAATAGTCTGCTAACTCTATCCCAGGTCACAAGTACGTGTACTGATATCCCTTAAGAGCGCTGTGAACATGCTTGGGTCTTGACTGTACCAACGTCGACACACCGATCGAACTCCCAGGCCACCTGTGCACCGACCGTCCCGGCCTCACCAACTGCTCCTCTTGCTCTTCTCCCTGTCTTCAGCTACACGCCGCTTGCGCCTCGTCCGTTCTCACGTGTAGTCGCGCGCCCTGGCCTCTTGCTCTCACACCAGGCGAAGGTCCAGCAGTCCCGACACTGGGTCTGGATTCAACACGTGCAGCAACGCAGCAGATGCTGTCAACTTCGACGTCCAACTCGTCACACCCTCGGCTCGCACCACGTGGGCTCTCGCTGCCGCGAAGTCACTGACCACGACCGGGGTTTCAATGCACTGCGCAGACGCCGGGATCTCCTCTTCCGTCTTCTTCTTGTTTTTGCTGCCAGGTGGACGACCACGAACTGTCCTCTTGGCTGCCTTTGGAGTCTTCGGCGCCTGCACTCGCTTCCTCTTCACTGGCGCCTTGACTGCCTCGTTCACTTCCGGGGTCGCGTGTCCAGGCCCAGTAGCACTGCACGCCACTGGCCTAACGCACTCCTCACTCGCTGCTGGCGCTGACCCACTCGATCGCTCTTGTGGTCCAACAGCCTCGACAGCTCGCACACACTCTTCAGCTGCAGATCCCTTGACTCTGGATCCTGCTGCTCTCGCACTCAGCACTCTGTTTACGCTGGTGTTCAACTTCGCCCGTCTCGCACCCGCGCTCTTCACTTCTGGTTCACGACGCTCTGCACTTGCGTCTCGCTCTGCATTTGCGTCTCGCACTGCTGTTTCTAAACTCCATGCACTTGCGTCCTTTTTGTCTGTTTCTTGACTTGCGTCTCGCTCTGCTGTTTTCTGACTGAGCGGCCTTCCTTCCATGGACCCCCCACATGCTGCTGCCACCGCATCCGTGGACCGTTTCCGCCCGGACGGGGTTCTCTGCACTGTGGGCTCCTGAGCCGCCCTTTTCTTCCGTACAGGCGCCACCCTAATACTGGCCGGCCGCTGTACAACTTGTACCACATTCGCTCCATCTTCAACATCACCACCGATAACGATCACTATTGGCGTTGGCCGAGGCACGCCCAGAAGCTGCTCGAGCTTCCGTTCTAGCCTATTACAACAGCAAGGACTCTATGACCCAAATTATTGGATACTCCCTCCGGACCAAAATACTGGTCCGACTTTTTATATTTGTAAATCATTGTGATTTTTTGTATGAAAACCCACCGAAATATACATATGTACGCAACCGCAGTGGTTTTAGCCTCCTTTTTACGGAGCATTTATCTAGTTTAGCTCATTTGAGCGCTTTAAAACCTTGAGGTAAATTTTGTGCATACAAATTTCAAGTCGTCAATTTTGGATACAAGTAATAAAACCTTATATGACATTCATTTAACCTTGCAACTAAGCAAATTTCATTTTGATTGGCCGTAGCTGCCCAATAGGATTTAATGAACATCAAACTAGCCAATCACAAATACTGGGAGCAGTATTCTGGTCCAGCACCAATTGCAAATCGGACCAGTATTTTGGTCAGTAGTATTTATATTGAAACAGCCTCAAAAGGGTCAAAGTGCACCCCCTCGGTTTCGACAGCGTTTCTGCTCTTTTCAATATGTGGATCTCACTAGCTGTCACATCTTTCAATACCGACGTCCATCACGACGGGAAGTATTGGCCAGAATCGCAGTGTTTTGTGTGTGCACGTGCGAAAGCAGCAGCGTCTCAAGTGCCATCAAACGGCCAGCATCCAGATACAAGGTCTTCCCACGGCGCAAGTACGGGTCTTCTTCGCCATTCTTGTCCACGTAGACGCTGCCCCAAACACAGCGGCGCTCATTACCGAGGAACAGCACTACAGTGCAGGCCCGAAGGAGCAAGAACGCACCAGAGCCCAGCCCACACGACTGCGCATGCTGTGAGCATTCGCCGACATTGCCTTGCGCAGATTCGCAGCACGGCGAGAAACAGCAAAGCACGACTCCGCAAAACAGACAGATCGCTGGATGTTGGGGCTGCTGATGACATGAGCTGCAGAGACCAGAGGGCTTCTCGTTATACTTCATGAACAAATCCATGTAAACACGAGGCAGCTCGCAAAAGAGCCGTGGACGATCACCTGAGATTTGATTCATCGAAGATTTCAGCATCGGGAACAGTAGACCGCGTGGGTCCGAAGTGCTGGCGCGTTGTTTACGCGTCACAGCTGCCTTGGACTCCAGTTGCGCGCCCCAAAGCTCGCAGAGTTTGCGTTGACTCGCAGGAAAAACTTGGGATTGGAAGAACATGCGCAAGGGCGGTAGATGCAGTCGCCGCAAATACTTCTCCAACTCAGCCAGCTTTGGCCCAGATTCGGTAGCTGATGGTGGGTAGAGACCATCGCATACAGCACAAACCTCATCGCCGTTTGCATGAGACGACTGGGAATAGCTGTTTGGTAAATAGGTCTCCATCAAAACCAGCATCTTCTTCACGACTGGAAGGCACAGCGCACTCAACCGCTCTTCCATCACAGCTGGATTCCACGGTCTTGGTCGTCTTCGCTGGGAGTTAATACCACCAGACAACAATCGAGATCTAATCAGCACCTGCGAGACCCATGCAAACGCATCCTTCAGCGATTCCACAGAGCTGAAGTCACCAAAATGCATTTCACATTCACTTGAGGCTTCGTCAGCATCATTGACATCATCGCTCAGCTGAATGCAACAAAGTGACTGCAGTACTAAAGCTGTCACAAGTAGTCGTACCAGAAAAAAAGCCTCCGAGACCAGTTGCTCAATGAAGATCTCAGTGTTCGCAGCTGGCACACTGCGTCTCCAGGTCATGCGCATGAGGAAAAAAGCAAACAAGTTGGGGTGGCAAATCAGAGGCGACGACAGCAAATTGTGCGATCGTGGGTTCTGTTGTTCACTTTCTCCGGCTTCATTGAAAGTGATGTCATCGTCGTCTTCGAACAAGACTTGATGACCAAAGAGAATACTATTCAGCTTGCTGAGCACGACGTCAAAGCGTTTTCCATGAGGTACGTCAGTGACGGTCCATGCCATTGAGCGTAAAGACACTGCTGCCGCAGCAACAACCACGTCGGCCAGACGTCTCATCGACTGCCGTCGTTGTTTGTCAATGTGGTCCACACTCGTCAACTCTTTCTCACGTACGACCATTCCAACTTGAACTTCTAGGCTGCGCATTAGCAGCTGCCACGAAGGGACACGATCAGCAAAAGTCGATGCCATTAACTGGATCTGCTCGTCAATAACGTTTTCACTTTGAATTAGACCAGACATTAGCAAAGGTAACTGTTCAGCCGCTCGCACACAGCGAATGATAATGCCCTGTGAGAAGCTATCCACGCCATTCTCCAAGTCAAGGTCTCGTTCTTTCTTGGTCTGAGAAGAATTCAAGCGCAAACGCAAAAGTGACATACTCTTGGTTCGTCGTCTGGCCTCGGTTACTGCATCCGGAAATGTGATTTGGGCATTGAGCCAATTCAAAAACACCAGCTCTTGAGCTTCCTCCTTGGACTCTTCCTCGAACTCGTAGCCAGTTGAAAGACTCGATCGTTGTGAATGCCGCGTGTAAGGTAGACTTGGCAACAAGCAATTAGACAAACGCCTGCAAATTGGGCACTGAAACTCTAAGTCTCGCTCACACAGCAAACGATCATCAGCAGTCGCACTCTCAACTGCATGTTGATTATGCTTCCACAGAGATGCCAAGTACGAATCCAAGCAGGACTGATGTACCGGGTGGCCACAACTCCAAATAATCGAATCGCATATTTTCACGGTCAGGACTTTTTCGCCATGTGATTGCAATTGAAATGTTGGTAATTCAGTGCTGCGAAGACTGACGTCACCAATTTTATCTGTTACCTTCGTAGGAAGAATCATAGCCACAAAACCAAATGAAGAATCCGACGAGTGATGATCGCAGGGTAACCGACATAAACCACACTCTTGCTCTTCTTCTTGCGTTTCATCGCCAAAGCTATCATATCCACTTGATTCGTGGCTAAGATCACTCAACGTTAACGCGTCTCCAAAGCTAGAGCTTGTACTACGACGTGGTCTCTTTTTGTGATCTCGTATTTTCTTTTCTCTCTCACAAGTAAGCGCAATCGCTGATGTCACATGATCTAAATACAAATTAATGTCCACCTGCCCAGTCGGGAACCCCCATTCATCATCTTCCTCTTCTTCTTCTTCCAACTGTTCGTTTTCACCGTCATCGTATTCTTCATTCGTATCGAACCCTTCATGAGGCGGCTCACTAGGTTTTGCGCCAGTCGACGACAAGAACTGCATTTGCTGAGAACGCATCTTTTCCAAGATCATTTGCTGACGGCGACGCATAATTTCTTTTTTGCGAGCTTGTTCATCACTGTCCTCATTGACAGAATCACTAAGCGAACTGTTACCAGGGGCACCCCCTTGCTCCTGATCAGTGTTTGCTTGCTGTTGCCGTCTTCCAGCGATAAGAGTTTGGCAACGCTCTGATTTCTTTTCAGATTCGTCAAGAATCATATGGACAAGACTTTTGATATCTGGTGATATGCTTTGCTGGCATGTCAGCAGATCTTGGACTGAAGACAACAAGCTATTTCCCTCGTCTCCAGGTTCGGTTCGAATCGAAGTGCATAACTTTGAAAAAAAACTTGAGTCGTTTTCTTCACTGAAGCACATCGCAATGCTATTCAGAGTCAGCGACCCCCTCTGACTTTCCTTGCAGATAGGTGGTTGAGCGCCCTCCACATCTTCTCGCTTTGATTCGAATGCCTGAACGCCGATGTATAAGCATGATAGAGCAGCTATAACCAAGTTCTCACTCGTAACGCTTGGGATGTGCGCCTTCCCAGGATGCGAACTCTTGTTCAGCGCATCAATTTTCCAATTATTAATCACAATAAACAATATACCAAATAAATAGGTTGAGTTCAACATATTTCCAGCTAACTGGATGCGAAGCTGTGCAATATCGCCGGAGTCATCAGGAGATGATAGAAGTGCTTTCAATGATGCTGATGATGCCTGTGCTGTCTTTGGCATGTTCTTACGCACGTTCTGTTCGCTTTGTTGTGCTTCGGACGGTGTAAAGCATTCAAAGAATGGTGAAATGCGGATCCAAAGCTCTGGTTTTAATTTCCAAGTGCCACTCATCTTCAGTCCATACCCTAGTAAATTGTTAGCGCCAAGGTTTGATGCACTACGCGCGGCCGACGGATCTTCGTAGACGCCAACGTTTTCCAGCACATTTGTCAAAATTTCTTCTTCCTCGAGATTATGCCACGGGTGCTTCGGTTGTTGCTTTACTTGTTCCACGAGTTTCATGTCCATCCGCATTATCACTTCACTTCGTGTGAAGGAGCCGAGACTTAGCCAGTGCATCATTTCTCGCTCCAAAAGCCACGTAGAAAGAGTCAATGGGCATGTTGCCGATATCAATTTTACTGGCGCAAGAAGGATTTGCAAAAGCAGCCGAAGTATTTCCTCCGCCATATCGAGTTCATGTCGGGATTGTCGGCTCAATGCTTCATCAGTACGCTCTTCATTTCCGTGCGCTTCATTTGTGTCGGCTTCAGCCTCGTCTCCATCAATGGCTCGATATTTTGTAGTAAACACTGTTGAAGTATTCAAATCAAACGGATATTGTTCCAGCAACATACGAGTAAAGCTCCCTGTTGGCAAGTACAATGCCCCCAACTGGCATAAAAACAAATCCGAATGAAGACCATAAAATCTCCAGTGCTTCGAATAATAATGAATCAATTGCTGCCACATGACGTTACCGTTGCGCACCCAGAGACCTGTTTTAACCTCGCGCGTAAACAAGCAAACACGCAGCGGATGCTGCACCAAACTGTACAGAAAAGTTAGGTCTGGTAATGCATTCGCACTTGTGACCACGCTGCAATCGCCAAAGGATGCCTCTTGCGACAACCCCAGCAATGTGCACCAATCTTTCAGTGTCCTCGGTTGAACCACAGTACAAATAGCATGAAGCGTGGCAGCGTACATGTGATGAAGCGGCAGGTGAAAGCTTTTCTTGGTTGCGCTAGTCGCCTTTGTATCCGCCCGTTCGTAGTAGTCCATGAACTCAGATTTGTCCGGTTGCTCAAAACTCAGCGGAGAAAGAGAGCCCGAGTCTTCATTGATGTCGGGACCCCATTCAGGAAAGCCATTACTTTGAACCCACAAGTTCAGCGCATCTTTTAAAGGTTGCAAAATTGTGCTTGCCATAGTTAATGGATTAAACGAGTCCGTTTCAAGCATGTTGAATGGCGCAGGGCGATTCATGATATCTCCTTCGATCCAATCCTTTCTTGAAAAGCAGAATGGGATGCTGCTCAAGAATGCGCTGAAAAGCATATTCAACTCATAATCAACCACAAATGCAAACGTCCAATTCTGCGACTCGTATTCCACATGCTGACCCAAATGACGTTGCTGCAAATCCATTTGCTGCAGCACTTGAAATGTCTCGATCAATTGCCCGTAAACTGACTTTTGCAATAGCACGTATCGATTGTCTACGTATGCAAATGCGTTCAGCAGTGCTTTAGATGCGATCCGAGGGTGGACCAATAACGTCCGTAGATCAGAGCACAAGCGCGCATAAATACGCTTCTTGAACACATTTCGACCGCAATCAACGACGCTTATGGATTGCACAAATTGCGCACCATGTTCGTCCGTATTTTCACTGAGACTGCCTTGTCGTCGTCGCCTCTTCTTGCTCGGGATATTTTCTACACGTATCGTACTCTTGAAAAGTCCATTCAGCTTATCCAACAGAAAAACAATGAGCCATTCCACGCACGAAGACGAGGTCTCTCCCGAAGATTCCATTTTCACTTGTGCATATTGGCGACCCCGCGGTTCTATCTGCCGTAGTGAGAAGACTTGCTCTAGCTCTTCTAACTGCGCGGTGCTGTGGAACAATTGGCAAAAAAGACGGTCAATAAAGCGCGAGAGATTCCGCATACCGTCATCGTTGTTCTCTTCGCTTGCCTTGAGATAGAGTTCAATGAAGTATGGATACCAGTCCACAAAGTGGCAAGTGTACTGCTGCTTGAACGAATGCTCGAAGAGCAATTTTAAATACAAAACGCCCAGAACATCACATATCTCCACCGGTAGCAGAATTCCAGCTTTCAAAAACACATCTAGTATCAACATTCTTGGAGACTCCACTTGATGATGGCTCGACGCCTGGACGTCATTCTTCTGGTCATCACTTTGAACTGCGACATCGGAAGTCTTGCGATCCAAGAGACTACTCGTTTCACTGGTTGAACTTCCTGCCTCGTCAGATGTTGCAGCAGGATCGAGCTTGAAATCCGCTGGCAATTGCTCAAAGAAGATCTGCGAGAGAATCTCTCGGTACCGGACGCAACTCATAGACAGCATCTGAAGCCACGTCAGAGTCTGTTGTAGCCGATCCAGATGCACTTGGATCACAGTCGGGAAGCTACTGTGCTTTCGACCGGTCTTCGGTAATGTTCGCATGGGCAGCGAGCTCCGATCGCCACTTTCATATGCGCCACTCGGGCGCAGGCAAAATAAATAAACTTCTCGCATCACATTAACGCAGAACGAGACAGCGCGTCGCACAAGCAACGTAACGATCTCACTTTCGACACCTTCCATCTGCATCTTGCGTTGCATTTGAGCGTCGCTATCATTTTGTGTGCGATGTTTTTTGCAAAATCCTTCCGGTTTCCATGCCAATGGGTCACCACAGTCGCAACAGCCACCAGAGGAGCACCGATACACGCGAAAATCATGGCCTTCGTGGTCGTCAGGGTCGAAGCAGGCTAGGCACATGCAACTTGAGTCTGACAGACCACATGTACGGCAGCGGTAGGCCATGTGGTCGCCATGCCATACTTCCTCGCACTTGCTTCGCTTGACGCTGCCGTAAGTCTCGACCAGACAGGCGTGGAACTCCGCTGGGAACTGGAAGCTCGTGCTATTGGTCAAGGAGCTGTTTCCACTGCTGCTATTGGATTCTTCTTGTGCGGCGTCGCCTTCGTCGTACGTGACGCACCGCACGTGTCCATTGCGGGCCCAGCCGCACGGCAGGACTTCTCTTTGATCCGTCTTGGTGCTGTCTTCACTAATACGCTGGATCTTTCCAGTTGATTGCGCCGATCGTATGGCCTCTAGTTCATCGTATGCCTCATGTGAACGAGCGTGCGCTTCGATGATCACGCGCATGTAAAACTGCAGCACCGAAGCAAAGTTGTCGATGAGCGTGGTCGGGATCACGAACAGCGATTGCGCGAGCTTCTTCTGCGAGGCTTCTGGCAGCGCCAGGTATTGCTGGATCAGAGCTCTTGTGCTGGCGGCTGCTGCTTCCGGATCGCTCGCAGATGCGGACGACGCACGCTTGGCGCTGAAGAGCAACAGCAGTTGGGACAGCAGACGCGCCTCTTTCTCGCTCGCGGAGACCTGCAGCGTTGCCGGACCTTCGCGCACGGACACGGAGATCAGCGGAGGGATCAATTGCACTGAGGAGGAGCCGGTTGCGTCGCCGGTGTTCTCCATGGCGGAGGCCGAATCGCCCGGCAGCGCGTCCTGCAGCGACACCTCTCGAGCCATTTTGGACGCACAAAATGGCCACAAGGAAACGAACTTTATACGGATGGCTACGGTACGACGCAAGCACAGAAAACCTGCGATTGTTGATAAATCAGGAAAACCAGAAAATCTTGGAGATGGGGGAGGGGACAGGGAATAATCGCATTACAGAGGGTGAACGGTAAATTGCAATGAAAGGCTACCCACATGCATGCATGGCTGGGTGCATATCTACTCCATGTGAGTGGGCACGGGCACATGCTGCTTGAGGTGCTGCACGCGATAATTTAACTTGGCCACCTGCTTTTGCAGCGCATCGCGCTCGGCACGAGCCTCGTCGCGCTCCTTGCGCAGCTGGTCGACCGAAGAACCTTCCGCTTTCATGGTGTCTATCGAAACAAATGGCCATGATGACGTCAATCGCTTTAACGAGGCATTGAATAAATGCACGATCGCGCTAGTATTCACCTCGGATCTGACGCAGCTGAGCCAGCAACTTCTGCTGGTACTCACGAAGCTCCACGCCGCCAACAGGGCCATCGAGAGGCGTCGTGGCCAACTTCATTTCAACTTGATCCATTCGAGACACGATCGTCTGCAGACCAAGGAAAAACCAGATACATTAGCCGACTATTGGTCTCCTCTCATGCGCGCTTGTAACCACCAGGCTTCTTCATTAAGAGACGTACGTTAAGCACTTGGTTTACGTTCTCAAGTGAGACGGGAGTAGCAGTCTGGATGGGACAAAAGGACCACAACTAGTCAGCATTGAGGCACCACACGAGCGGCATAGTACACGCCAGCATGGAGGAGCACTGCAGCAGGAGAAAGGCTGGGAAGCCGTCATACCTTGGGCGAGGCGGCCATGGGGCTGACGAGCAGACAGATGTGGCTCACAGCGAAGGAAGGCGAAGAGCTAAAACCCTAAATTTAGGGTAATACCACACCATATTCATGAAATACTTAATGTGGCCCACACAAATCAGAGTTAAATTAGGTGTCCTAAATCTGTTTTCTATTTTGTCGAAATAGGCAATCCTACTATCGCCTAAATTTAGGAGATCCGGTCTCCAACTTTGGTCAATAACGGTACGCCAGTCTGTTCCTCGCACTGATTGGCTGTCTTCGCTCTGGGTTCAGGCGCGTGGTGTGGTCCACATCGAGTTTCTTTTTTGGCGCGCGCGCGTTCACCATGCGCATCCGGCAAGGAGGCAGCAGCGAGAACAGGCCGGTGCTCTCTCTCTCTAGATCAGAGCCATGGCGGACGCCAGCGACCGCAGCACGACGAACGATTCCGAGGCCGAGTGGTCGGCGCGCGTGCAGGACGACGGCTTTATCGTGGACGATGACGAGCTAGACGAAGAGGAAGACGACGACGACGAAGACGAGATCTCGGACGACGAGGAAGACGACGAGGGCGATGACTTCGAGTCATCAGCGTCCACCACTACGTCACGGCCGCGGCGGTCGACTCGCCGGTTTACACAGATCAGCGACTTCTTTGGAGCAGCGGAAGGGGAAGTGCAAGAGGTCGACGGTGATGGAGAAGCCGTGCAACAACCAAGTGCGGCAAGCGGCAAGAAGCGCAAGAAGCGCGGAAGCTCAAAGGACCCGCTCACCCCACGCAGCCAGCGCAATCGAAATCGCCGCCGCAAGATCGCTAACATCATGGACGATCAGGAACTTGATGACTCGACTCTCAAGGCACGGGACGCCGAACGAGCCCGAGCGAGCCGCATTGACGTCATTTTCGACTCGTTTGCGCAGTTATCGGAGGATCAGCTGGTCGTAGTCGATGGTGACGACGTTGGTGTAGTCGAGAAACCCGCAGAAATCCGCATCTGCTTGAATCTCGGCCCCGATGGCGCTCCCCCAACTGGCGAACCCGGCACCGAAGACGCACCAGTATTTACGCACCCAGACATTGCAGGGAAGCTTAAGCCGCATCAAGTCATCGGTGCGCGCTTCATGTGGAGCCATGTGGCTGTCGAGCCGAACGGATTCGGCTGTGTACTCGCCGACTTCATGGGTCTGGGCAAGACGCTGCAGGTTATCACAGTTGTGCAGGCTTTCTTGGCGCTCAAGAAACAAACGCCGGACGGGGAGCTCACGCGTCGTCACAAGCACGTGCTGATTCTGGCCCCGACCATTTGTGTGCGCAATTGGGAAGCTGAAGTTGTCAAATGGCTCGGCAAGAACGAAGCACGCAAGATCGGTCTGCAAACGTTGGACTCTGGTCGTGAGAAGCAAATGATTGACCGCGTGCAAGTGGTTCAGAAGTGGTATCGTCGCGGTGGTCTGCTCATCATGGGCTACGAGCTGTATCGTATCCTGGTTCTGCAGTCCAGTGGTGTGGAAAAGGTCTCGGCGAGAAATGCCCGTCATTTAAATTTGATCAAGCAGGCGTATGCGTGTCTGAGTGACCCAGGCCCAGATTTAATCGTCCTGGATGAAGGTCATCGCGTGCGTGACCACAAATCCAAGCTGGTGAAGGCGCTTTCGCATGTGAAGACAGCGCGTCGCATCATCTTGACTGGTTATCCGCTGCAGAACCACCTGGAAGAATACTGGACCATGGTCAATTTCGCGCGTCCAGACTATTTGGGTTCATTGGATGAATTCAAGAATCGATTCGTGGATCCAATTGAGAATGGCCAGTGTATGGATAGCAGTGAGAGTGATCTTCGGCTTGCCCGCCAGCGTGCATACGTTCTTACGCGCGAATTGAAGCCACTGGTTTTGCGACGTGACCAACAATATCTGTTTCGCCAACTGCCTCCAAAGAAAGAATGGGTAATCTTTTGCCAGTTGAGTGACGCACAAGTGCAGTTATATCGATCGTTCCTGGAGCAAGGCGTTCCCAAGCGAGGCGAGTTGATGGAGGGAGTTGGTGGCAAAGTTGATGTACTTGGTGGCTATCATATCTCTCTATCCATTTCAAACCATCCGGATGTGCTACATGAGAGTTTTCGACAGCTAGAGGAAGAACAGCAAAAGACGAAGCCGAAAGGAAACCATCGACTGAATATGGACGAAGATGATGATGATGACATGCTTGGTCTCGATGACAGCGACGACACTGGTATGCTACAAGCATTAAATGCTGCGGCATATCCTCGTTCTAAACCTCGCGAAATGCGCCATCGCATGAGCTTTGCGGAATCCTTCATGCAGACATATGAAAGAAATATCTTGGAAGCAAGTGGTAAAATGGTCGTTCTCATGGAAATCCTTGCAGAATGTCAAGAGGTTGGGGATCGTGTGATTCTGTTTTCACAGAGTATTCCGACACTGAATACGATTGAACGTATGATCGCACAGGCAAACAAACTGCGCCGGCGTCAGAGCAAGCGGCTCACGTACCTGCGCATTGATGGAAGCACACCACAACAAGAACGATTTCGACAAATTGGTCAGTTTAATGATTTGGAAGAGGACGTTGACATGATTATGATATCGACAAAAGCAGGTGGTGAAGGTATTAATCTTTGCGCTGGCAATCGTATTGTCATCTTTGACGTCTGTTGGAATCCTTGCAATGATTCACAATCCATGTGTCGATCCTATCGTTTCGGACAAACCAAGCCCGTATTTGTTTACCGATTTGTATCAGCGTGCACAATGGAAAAGAAAGTATATGACCTTCAGATCCGAAAGGAAGGTGTTGCGAAGCGCATTGTTGACGAGAAGACTATGGAACGTAAGTTTAAGACGGCTGACTTGCAGAACTATTTCAATTTAGACGAATTTGAGCAGTCTTTAAAGCATCGAACGGCCAATGGTGAAGGTGATAGCACGGAACGGCGCGAACCACCTAAAGAAGATCTAGTATTGGAGAAGGTATTGGCCAAGATGAGTATCAATGCAGATGATGCGACAAACAACGGCCGCGGTTGGATTCTCGATTGGTTCGAGCAAGAAACCATGTTCGAAGAGGATTTAGACCAACAGTGTACTCCTACCGAGCAAAAGGAGATTATGGAAACGCACAATTATCTGAAGGCGATTCGCTCGCTGCGCTCAAGTGGGAATTACATGCTCAATAGAGAAGGCGTTCTTGCTGTTCTATGCCAGCACTGTCGTTTCGTGAATGAAGTTTACCCAGAGTCGATCACACAAGTACCGGTTCCAAAACTTATCGATTGCTCTTTGTGCAAGCGGCCGACACTGACTGAGGGAGCTGTAGCGCCGCCTGCCCCTGGCGGAAGCATCCCTGGTGCAGGTGGTGGGTATACATATGGCCGGATGTTTGCTCCGGGGGTCCAGCCTTCCGTGGACACTGGCAGCTTACCTGTCGGCTCCAATCCATCATTTCCCGGACGCACCATACCGCCTCATTTAGTGTCAATTTATCAGCAGCAAACTGCAAATCTGGAGAGACAGCGCTTAGCGGCACAGCAAGCACAACAAGTACAAGGTGCTGCCACTCTAGCAGCACGACAGGCGCAAATGTCTGAAAGAGAGCAGAAAATGCGGCGTGAGATTCGGGCCAAGATGAAGCTCAAAGATCGTCACTTGCTGATTCTTCGTCGTGGAATGAAGGGGTGTCAAGAGCTCAAGCGACAGGCTGAAGGCCGTGGCGCGAGTTTGGCAATTGAAGTGAATCCTCAACTCACTGACATCGTCAGTGCGATCGGCCTCGATGAAACGCTGAAGTGGCTGCACTTGTCGAAGCTTCCGAAGGACGTGGACTTTCGTTCTGATACGTGGTTGCGCAATGAAATTGCCACGGAGACATTTGCTGCTCAATCCAAGGGAAGCACTAGCGCTAATGGAGCGCCTGCCGTGACGGCGCAAGCAGACGCTTCGGCCGAGACAATCAACGATATGATCGATCTTATGGATTCCGAAGACGAAATGGATGGAACAACCAATAGCGCGAGCGAAACTCCGCCTCAGGTGGCTGCTACCGAGAGCAACGGTGATGACGAAGAGGAAGACAACGATATTATTGAGATTTTATAAAGATCATCGGTGACTCACTCGGTGACTTTTTGCTGCCTGGTTAATTTTTAATTTTGCTCTCTTTAGTGCAGTCTGTACAATCTCTGTCGATGCCACTAGCTCATGATAATTGCAGCAGATCGGTAACAGCAGTGATATTCAAAGCAATGAACAGAAATCGAACACCTGGCATTAAATGTTTAGAATCGTCCACCGCATAATCACACTGAATTTTGTTGCCTCCAAACGAGAGTGGCATCTCGAAATGGCTCTTCGTGATTAAGCTCGAGAGCGAGTGTCGCCCAGCACAAGGGTGAGGTTTGTGTCGAAACAGCGGGAATGAAAACAGTATCACAGGGATCTCGAAAATCGTCTTTGGCAGTTCTTTCAGCACGGAATGCTCGATATCCTTTTCTGAGCTATTTGCCTGCCCGCAGCACGAGCTGGATTCACCTGCTTGCACTGACGTTCCGAATTAAGGGTCGTTCCGAATTGTGTCTGGGAGGATCGAAAACGCGTGCCAGCGCACATTCAAGTCGTCCGGCAAATACGTAAGATTTATTTTGGAGAAATTGATATCAGATACTGTTGCGGGCAGTGGCTCCAGCAGTGCCGGTGTGGGAATTCGGACGTGCTAATTCGTGTGAGAATGATCGCTAGCAGATTCGGGTGCTTTGCAGTGGAAAATGAGTTGTCAATTGACCAGGACTGGAGTGTGTGCTATTGTGGAGCTGGAAAGTCGTCAGGCGCGGGGAATTCTGGATAACTGATGGCACTCGGAGAACTGGGCAGTGATCATAGACAAGAAACGATAGCGTTCCAGGGTCTAGTTGCTGGAGCTCGCTACCATCAGGACTCTCCACTTGATGGCGATAGCAATTGAAAATGGAGATTGAGCACGGATACTTGGAAGAGAACCACGGCGTGGTGGTGTCTCTGCATCCAGTGAGTTGTTGGCTGTCATTGTAAACAGCGCGGCCGTAAATCACGAGTTGAGCCACTCCCCAGAGCAAAAATAACGGGAGGGCGAGCTTATGGATGCAGTGAGATATCTCGGTGGTTTCTTGAGCTCTGTCACGGGTTCTTGACTTTTAGTTGCACCGATGGCATGCATTACGCCACCATAACGACGTTCGAGCATGTTTGCAATGTTCACGGTGGTTTTCAGGATACTCACGTTGTTATACGATTTGGAAAGCAAATTCAGGAGCGACGGAGCGAACACCATGCGGTTCTCCATGTTGGCAATTGAAAGTTACAACATCGATTGACTTGGTACGTCTGTGAGATCCTCAACAGCCTCTAGCCACGAACACTTCCGGAAAGACTTGCTTCGTACGCCAAATATCCCTTCGTGGCCAAAAACCATCCAGAAACAGCGCATTACCACATTGAATGAGCACAAGAGGTATCGACACGGACCCATCGAGGACTCTCTGGCGATTTCTTCGCTCGTAGTTGGAACGACTGGACGGTGGACGCTTGAGAGGTCTTTTCAACACGCGAGTTCCAGAGGATCCACTGCGCTGCTAGCAAGTGAAGCGCGCCGATTATTGCAAACACGATCCCAGAGACGTTAAAATACGGGTTGCCGACGCTTCCGACGAGCTAGGCCCAGTGGATCATGTTGGGATTCAGGATGAACCAGTATTAATAGATGCGAGCAAACGCGATCAGGTAGCGATCCATACGCAGATGAACCAGTCAGAAGACAGCAAGACCTGCGTCGTCTTCCGTGGAAGAGGCTGTCGTGTCGAGAGCTGCGATCAGAGCCACATGCGGAATGCCACACCGTGGACTTTCCACACCGAAGCCGACCTATGGACTCAGAATAGACGTGGCAATGTGCATGCGCGGGTCTCGTTGTTTGTGCGGTTGAACAGACACGAAGACCTGAGCGCCGCAAGCACGTCGCTCTGGTGGAAATCCGCGGAGGCGCCGCACAGGTGTCACGGCTATCATTATGACGCGCTGGAAGCCGTGGTGTCGTCAAGAGCATGAAGCTCATGCTGTTCTTGGCGAAGAACCCTGAGGCTACAAGCCGCAGAACTGCGCCAGATCCGACGTAATGGGTGATGGCGTCCACGCGTGCGCGGACCTCTCCGTAGGCCACCCACCCACTCGTAGCCGCCCGGCTGACCGTTCTTCTTCTCTTGGCGCGATCGCTTCCGGACCTGTCGACTCTGTCTCCGATGATTGGCGACTACAGTAGTCAGTCCATAAGCCTTGATATTCCAGCTGACACTTCAATGTGGCCTCGTCGCTTGAGTGGACGACCGTCCACTTACAATTGCCAAGTGCAAAATATACTGGTCGGACCCGTGGGTCTGTCGTTCGTGGGTTGGTGACCTTTCGCATAGGTGTCGTCAAGAGCAATGATCATCACTCCTGTTGCCAACACTGCATTTCGAATGTTCTAATTATGGAGAATTGGTGACCTGTTCCATACTGAGCAGCGAGTGTGTCTGCTGCTTTCCTCAGCCTCTAGCGTGACGCAGCAGCGCTGGTTGTGTGCATCTGTTTTGCCAAATTGCCATCCTGGCACCACGCTGTATCTTGAAGATACCCTTGCGAAAGGTCACCAGCCCACATCGGACAAACCCACGGGTCTGACCAGTATCTTTTGCACTAGACATTTGTAAGTGGACGGGCCGTCCACTCAAGCGACGAGGCCATTTGTCTTCCAGTTCATGAGTTGAAGTGGTCACTTGCCGTCATCCGTCGCCACGCACGCGGCCACTCCGCTTACTCTCGAATCCACCAGCCAAGACCAAGCTTCCTCTCCAAGCTTCCTCCTCCACCGCCATGCTCTACTGGATCAACCTCATCGCCGCCTTGAAGGCCGCCCTCGGCACGGCCGCTGCCTGGCTGTCCATCCCCTCCTCCGCTGCCACCTCCTCCGCTGCCTCCTCCACCGCCGCCCGCTTCGACGCAATCGAAGTTCGTCTGCACGCGCTGCACCAGAAGGCGTATGCGGCCGCCCATGCGATCGCGGGCCAGAAGCACAAGTACGTCGTCCCCGCTGCAGCCAAGAACCCGCGCGACAGCACCACCGTCAAGCCCCGTGCTGGAGCGTCGCGAGTGAGGGCGAGGGTGACGATCCTTGCCCCCGCTTGCGATGTGCCGTACGCTGTGGCGCGCAGCGAACTCAAGCACATCGGGCATCGACTGATGGAGATCGCGGGCTCACGAGCGCACGAGGCCGAGGCCTTTATCCTCGAGAAGACCGTCGCGGAGTGGGAGCGTGTCCTTCCCGCACTTCCTGGCTTCGTTGATGAGCGCGAGCTCGCAGAAGCTGCGTGGCTGACCAAGAATGCCGCAGCCAACGAGAAGGCGCTTCGGTTCCTCCGTTCCTGCATCCCGATCGACGTCTCTCGCCAGTCTGAAGACGAGCTCGCGGACCTCGCGACTCCAAGCGGCCGCATCTTCCCAGCCACGCTCGCCTTCCGTCTGAAGGACTCTCCGATCCTCCAGCTCGTCCGCGAAGACGCCAAGATGATCGAGCGCATGCACCCGAGCGTGCTGCGTCGACTGAGCGCCTACGGCCTCACGATCGTTGAGCGCCGCGCGCTCTTCCAAGTCATGCAGGCGCCTGCGCTCGCCTGGCGCTCG
>JAADXR010000585.1:0-17690 GCA_023337935.1 Elongisporangium anandrum
CAGGGTGGGCTTCATGTATGTGTGTTTATCTGAGTGTTTCAGCGGTCGGTGACCGCATGATACCACTCTGACCAAATTTTCACGATCTGTCGGGAAATCAGCCCAGACCAAAAATCTGATCCGACCAGCATTTGACCCACTTCGTAGTATACCTTCGATATCATTCAGTTCGAAGACGTCCAAGGCGTGCGGCAGGTCTGGAATGCTACGGTTCTTTCTCGACAACATCGAGATCTCCGTGGCGAAAAACCTCGGCGAAGTCACCGTGCGCGAGGATAGCGAGTCGCAGGACGAAGGCATCGCGCACCACCGACTGGACTCGCTAACCAGCGAAAGCGGAATCGCGGAGGAGATAAGCCGCGTCCACTTTACGAGATGCACCGAAGCAGAGCGCAGGGATCAGCACCAGTGGCTCCAAACAGCCCAGTTTGTCGATCTTGACGACTTGCATCCGTACTTGCCTTGCTCAAAGTGACACGGAAGTTCTCACACACAGGACCATCATTCCTGTTGATTACCATTTTGTTGACCATAATCACCTCAAGCTGACGACGAGGGCTCATTGATTACCTTTGGAACTGCTAGATCTTGGAACAGCTCTGGCTTCAGTTCAAGAACACCAAATGGGCATATCTCTCGTTTCATTGGTAGAAATATAGACTTTAAGTTCATTTTAAGCCAATGAAAACGTGTTTACAGTAAAAAAACTCCACATCACAGTCTGCTGAGCTCTTAGAAGCCGAAGGACTTGCCGTTGGCGCCAGTGCCGCCGAAGCCTCCAGACCAGCCGCCCCACGTGCTGTTGCTTTCGCTTGTGGACGAGGAATCGGTCGTCGGCGTCGCGGTCGTGGCACTGGGCGTTGCGGTCGTGGTGGTGGGCGTGGACGTCGTGAGCGTCGGCGTCGAGGCCGTGGAGCTGGCCGTGGAGCTGGTGTCGGCCTCCGAGTCCACAGAGCTCGTGGTCGTGGTGGACGTGGAGGTGGAGCTGGTTCCGCCAGTGAGCGGCACACAATCCTCTGTTCATGGAAAGAAACAACAGTGAGACATCCATTCCGGTTCCAGAGGGACAAACAGACACTTACTGTAGACCTGCCACACGGTCTCGCTGTTCACGCCCTGAAAAGCCAGCCAGTAGAAGCGCAGCATGCAGCCAGACGACGAGCATGACGAGTAATCGACCGGGAAGACGGACTTGACGTCCTGGTCCTCACCGCCGTACGTGGCGTAGCAGTTGGTGTCCGACAGGACCTTGGTGTCGTCCAGCCAGATCTCGCAAGGGCCCTAGATACGCAAAGAGACGACAGAGTGAGCACATTGCAGACTTCCATTGACCGTCGGGACTGGGGAGTTACGTACCACGTGCACCATGCCACGAGAGAACGTGGCTTTGCCGTCCGTCGGAGTCGTCTTGGCAGTAGCGTCAGCAAGCGTGAAGCCGCAGTCCGCTCCATAGAGCGACGTGTCGCTGTCCAGTAGCGTGCGGATGTCGCTCACGCTGTTCTCAGCAGCGAGCGTCTTCCAGGTCGTTACACTCTGCTCCGTGTTGCCATTCCAGTCGTCGCTGGCGAACTGCGGGTCGATCTGCACGATCCAGGCCGAGTTGGCTGAGCCGCTGAACTCGGCCTCCGGGATGAGCATGTAGCCATGGGCGTCCACTTGGGTCGTGGCCAGAGCCATCAGCACGAGGGCGGAGGCAGGAAGAATGGCGGATACGGAGACCATGGTGCTGGAGGCGGTTGCTGGGCTGTTGGGAAATCCAAGAGTGAGCGATTGAGTAGCTAGCTGGCCACTTGACATGATGGAGGTCACGTTGCTGCAGATGCAAAAGAGCGTGACGTTAAAGGATCGGCTTATCCTGTTCATGTGCCTCAGAACGGTCTGGTGGCTGCTCCTGCTGGCGTTGGTGTAGCCCCCAGACCGCTTTTACCTTGACTCATGGTGCCAAGTTGACTTCCTCGGGTTTGAGATTTAATGGCACTAAATAGGGAACTGTTGAGTGTATAATCAGATAAATAGACCTTTGTGGTCACTATATCCAGGGGATTTGCAATGAGCACGGACATTAGACACCGACTCCATCCGTTGAAGGCTACCCAAGTGTCAGGCCTTTACGCGTCAGTTGTAGCGCGTATTGATAGGTGAGTTACGTTGAGTTACGCTGTCTGTCATGAACGCCATGATCCACAGCTAGAGCCTTTACGTGGAAGGTAAAGGAATATTGCACCGGCTTCACAGAACTCCAGATTGACAAGTGAACGTTCAGTTTAATTATTACGAAGACATCGGTGGCCTGCTGACTCTGTGGACAGATACTGGTCTCGCTTAGAAGCCGAAGGACTTGCCGTTGGCGCCACGACCGCCGAAGCCTCCGGACCAGCCGCCTCGAGTGCTGTTGCCGCTGCCAGACGCCGTGGAGGAGCCAGACGACGGCGTCGCAGTCGTCGTGGTCGGCGTAGCCGTTGTGGTCGTCGACGTCGCGGTGGTGCTGGTGGGCGTAGCTGTCGTCGTGGCCGGGGCCGTGGTAGTCGTCGTGGACGAGCTGGCGGTAGAACTGGTGTCGGCCTCCGAATCGACAGAGCTCGTCGTCGTCGTGGTGGACGTGGACGTGGAGCTGGTTCCGCCAGTAAGCGGCACACAGTTCTCTGCTCAGCAAATGAAGAAACTCATGAGCTCTCTGCTTCGATTCCACAGCCATTACAAGCAGCAGTAACTTACTGTAGACCTGCCACACGGTCTCATCGTCAATGCCCTGGAAGGCCAGCCAGTAGAAGCGCAGCATGCAGCCAGACGACGAGCACGACGAGTAGTCGACCGGGAAGACGGACTTGACGTCCTGGTCATCGCCACCGTACGTGGCGTAGCAGTTGGTGTCCGACAGGACCTTGGTGTCGTCCAGCCAGATCTCGCAAGGGCCCTGTCACCAAGCAGAATTCTATCAGCCATCCGTTGAGAGAGTCATTTCACATTGGGAACTTAACGTACCACGTGCACCATGCCACGAGAGAACGTGGCCGTGCCGTCCGTCGGAGGCGTCTTGGCATCAGCATCTGGGTCCGTAAAGCCGCAGTCAGCTCCGTAGAGCGACGTGTCGCTGTCCAGCAGCGTGCGAATATCGGTCACGCTGTTCTCAGCCGCAACCGTCTCCCAAGTGGTCACGCTCTGCTCCGTGTTGCCATTCCAGTCGTCGCTGGCGAACACCGGATCGATCTGCACGACCCACGCAGACGTGGTCGAGTCCACAAACTCGGACAGCGGGATGTACATGTAGCCGTGGGCGTCCACTTGGGTCGCGGCCAGAGCGGCCAGCACGAGGGCGGAGGTCGGGAGGATGGCAGAGAGCGACACCATGGCGATGGCAGGACGATCCGGTTGCTGAACTGGTGGAGAATTCGGGAATGAGAGATTAATTGGAGAGCTAATGAGCAGCGGCAGTCACGCTGATAGAGAGCGTGACGGGAAGGATTCTTCCCGCTCTTGTGCCTCGAAAGGAGCTGGTGGTGCCTCCTGCTGGCATTGCGGCAGTCCACAGCGATTTTACTTCAAAGCACATCGTTTCGATGATTTCCTGGGTTTTGTGACCTCACGATTCAAATATTTCTGTATTATGGTCTAAATCATGTTTTGCTCCATCATTTGGTCACTATACCGAGGGGATATGGTAGGAACGCTTCCACGGTTTCTGTGCGAACATCTCGAAACCAAGACAATTCAAAATGACCCGCGCCTTTACCTGTCGTGAAGGGGTACATTTCAGCTGCACCGGCTTGCATGAACCAATTAATTTGGACAGTTTTGTGATGTCAATTATTTTAATGGACTCTCGAAGTTACTCAGTGGTGGAAGAACTGAAGAAGCAGTGCATTCTGCTTATCACTATGAAGACAATGAGACGCACTGATGACTGACATGCTGGCTTCTCTTAGAAACCAAAGGATTGACCGTGTGCGCCAGGGCCACCAAAGCCCCCAGACCACCCTCCATGGCTTGAACTGTTGCCACCGCCTCCGCTCGAAGGAGCTGTGAAGGAGCCAGACGATGGCGTCGATGTCGTGGTCGTCGGGGTCGCGGTTGTTGTCGTGGGCGTAGCAGTCGTTGTGGTCGGGGTCGTGGTAGCAGTGGTTGCGGACGACGAGCTGGTCTCAGCCTCCGAGCTGACAGAACTCGTGGTGGTAGTGGTGGTGGAGGTCGAGCTGGTTCCGCCAGTTAGAGGCACGCAGTCCTCTGTTCATAGAGACACGAGTGACATACTGGCTTCAACGCCCCTGAGACACACGCAACAGGCTACTTACTGTAGACTTGCCACACAGTTGCGCCATCGATGCCCTGGAAGGCCAGCCAGTAGAAGCGCAACATGCAGCCGGAGGACGAGCATGAGGAATAGTCAATGGGGAAGATCGATTTGACGTCCACATCGCCACCGTACGTGGCTTCACAGTTGTCATCCGATAGGACTTTGGTGTCATCCAGCCAGATCTCACAAGGGCCCTAGACACATGACATTGAGAGGAACGGGTGCAGGTAGTGATCATGTCAAGAGCTACGCACCACGTGCACAATACCACGCGAGAATGTGGCAGTGCCGTCGGTCGGAGGGGTCTTCGCATCGGCGTCCGGGTTCGTGTAGCCACAGTCAGCACCGTAAAGCGTGGTGTCGCTGTCCAGTAATGTGCGGATGTCCGTCACGCTGTTCTCAGCCGCCAACGTCTTCCAGACAGTCACACTGGCGTCGGTGTTGCCGTCCCAGTCGTCACTGGCGAAAACCGGGTCGATCTGCACGATCCAGGCCGAAGTGGCTGACCCGCTGGTGAACTCAGACTCCGGAATGTAGATGTAGCCATGGGCGTCGACTTGGGTCATCGCCAGAGCAGCTATTAATAAGGCGAGGGCAGAGGACGGGAGGATGGCAGAGAGGGACACCATGATATCCTTGTTGAGCAGATTGCGGTGGTGCTGGAAAATCCGAGAATGAAAAGTCTCCGAAAGGCCTTGGTGGTAAAGTCGACACAAGAAATAGCGTGACAGGAGGCTTCTTTTGTCCCAGAACGATCTGGTAGCACATCCTGCTGGTGTTGTGGCAGTCCACACACCTGTACACATTGAGTCCAGCACTTCTTGGGTTTTGTGACCGAATAGCTCAAGGCTGAAGCTGCTTTAGCTCATTTAGTCAAGTTAAGCACAGACGCTTGGCCACTACATCAAGGGATTACGCTATGCAAGCGGACTTCACATCAGTAGACATTCATAATGGCCGTTCATAGCACTCTGCACGTTGGCGCCTCTACGTGTCTTGACTTGAAAAGATGCAGTAGATTGGGTCGGAGGATGTGTCTCGTTCCTTAAAAGTGTCTGGGATTGGCTGCCCAGCCGTGAGATTCAAGATGGAATTCAGTCGAAGCAATCGATGTAGTTGGCTTGAAAGAAGGCGTGATGCAATTGTTGAGAAGTGACTGCTATCTCTGGCAATTCGCTTTCATGTCTGGCGCCCTTCAAGAGGTTGGGTTTCATTGCCGATCATCTTCCTCTTGATTCTCTACCGCCTCAAGCACAGGAAAGAGCGCAAAGCAGTCCCCGAGTGTCTTGATGAAGCTGGCAGTGCTGGCCACGTTAACTCAGAAGGTCAAAGCAATCTGTTCAGTGCGCTTTGAAGCTGGATTCCGTAGAAGAGAGGGTTCAAAGCCGCATCCTGACCACTCCTTCCAATCCTCACGTTGCTACGACCCACGATGAGATACGATTCTGTTACTTCACCGGTGGTGAGCACGCTCACATGCATGCCTTTAGATGTTCCCAAGAGATGAGCAGAGCACCACAGCGTTCGATCGATTGGTCATTTCGGCTGAAACCTGTCGCTTGTTGAAAAGCAATCTATAAGCAGCTTTGTTGAGATCCGCTGCTGAGGTCGCTACGAGGTCTTGGAAGCTGAGAATGCGTCCTAAAATCCCAAAAAATGATCCCAAATTATGCACCTTTTTTGAGAGATTTAGGCACAGATTTAGGGTGGAATACCCCGTGTAAGTGATAAAACGAAGCTAAAAGTAGGGTGGAATTATCTAAATTGTGCAACATTCGAGCAACACAGGACTCAGTATTTCGTCCATGGCTTGCCGAGCTAAACTCCTATAAATTCAAAAATGAATTGCAGCGATTCAATAAATAATTGCGTCATTTTATTATAATAAATTCCGTGCGTTATTATTTTCTGAGCAGCTCTGTCTTCCACTCTTCACTCTCGCGCCTTTACGACCCACGATAAGCAATACAGTATATGGGATCCTAGAGCTCAAATGTACTATAGAGAGAGCAGCAAGAGGAGCATTGACCTTTGTTGACTCACTTTGAAGACAGACAAAAGCTCTACCACTATCCTCGGAAGCCAAAGGGGTGGCCGTGGGTGCCGTTGTCACCAAAACCTCCTGATGAAGGCGGAGGTGGGGACGATAACGGAGATACACCATATCGCACAACAGACAAATGGAGAATCCGAGAATGAGAGCTTGATCGATCGGACGTCGAGAAGAGCTTGGTGACCAGTGCAAGCATGGCGAAAAGATTTGCTCTGTTCCTGTGCCTCAAAACAATCTGGGGGCTCATCGCGGCGGTCTCCTTTACACTTCGGCACGACTGACCAGCACACATAGAATTCAAACGATGCGGTAGAAGCGAGGACTTCACACAAGTATATAGAACCACCGGCCGGTACAATTATGTTACTGCACTGACTTGATGGATGCTTTTCATTCCCCCCGAGTGCTTGCCCTGCACAATTGTTTAGATTCTCCCAAGAGATGGTAACGAGTGCTGCATTTCGTACCGAAAACTCCAATCTTTGGACTAGTAGAAAACGAATTGACGAGGCCATCGAGCGATTCAAATCACCAAAAGGTATTTTTCAGTCTTCTTCTGTTGTTCGGTCCAAGCACTCTCTTCGTATTGGGTTCCGTTATCGTCAATCATCTTCAATCGTCTGCATCCACGATGACACAGTGCGATTCTTGTTTGGTCAGCTTCAAGTCATTCTAAACGTCAGTTCCGGGCTTCATGGTCTCAATATACGTGCTTGGATCTCTTGACGGAGCGCGAATCAACTCATTCGATTCTTTACAAGGCCACAAATTCTCGTAAAAACGGCGCGAACGCTGTCTGCTCCAGCAGAAGCGAGGGCTCCATCGCTTGAGGCACCACGGCTGGCTCAACTTCGACCAGTGGCGGCTGCTGATGCTGACTTGCATCCTCTTCTGGTGATGTTGGAGCGTGTATCTCTGCCAAATTAGCTGAGGTCGGTTGCTGCCATTGCTGTCGACTGTGATCGCGAACGCGGCGGCGAATGGTTTCGCATGAGACGTGCACATCGTAGCCCGAACGGAGCACTTCCTGGATCGTCCGCGCTGAGCACTGCTCGCTGCTCTTGACGGCTTGCAGGATCACCTTGTCCACAATGTCGTCGGTCTTGCGTGGGCGTCCACTGCGAGGCGCTGGGAGCACTGTTCCTGTGCGCTGCATCTTCTCCACGATCGCACGCACTGTTGTGTGGGGCATGCCGAGCTCCTGTCCTATGCGCCGATAGCCATGGCCTTCGCTGTGCAATGTCACACAGCGTTCACGAACCGAGACGCTGTATTCATTGCGCTTGCGACTCGATGTTGTAGACTCTTGGGGCTGCAATTGGGCTCCATCATTACACGGCGGAGCTGAATCAATAGCCAATGCGGATGGTGGATGAGACTGGTCTAGGCTACCGACATAGGCCGCATGAGGAGCATCTTGCATACCATCAGACTGAAATCTCTGCGCCATAATCGGTCGAAAGACGCTCTGTGTCTGTTGCAACAGAGGCACTGGGTCGTTGTTCATGATCCTATCCGCGGTTGGCTGAGAGGGAGTAGGCATCGAAGGAGCACTTGGTGCATCCATAGTTGTTGTTCCATTGACGCTGGCCACTGTATTCGCCAGTGCAGCTCCAGTGAGAGCATGTCGGTGCTTGGCGTGGGCCTTGACCCGCCGCCGGACAGTCTCGCAGGACACCTGGACATTGAACACGGTCCACAAGTCTTCCTGGATCATGCGCGCCGTACAGCGCTGGTTTGTTTTCACAGCCTGCAGAATCACGTTGTCAACGAGCTCGTTTGTCTTGCGCGGCCGCCCGCTACGCGGTGCAGTGGCCACACTGCCCGTGCGTTTGGCCTTGCGCACAATGGCGCGCACCGTATCCGGCGGAATCGCGAGCTCCTTGGCGATGGCCAGATACGTATGTCCCTCGACCTCGTGCTTGCGGACGCAGCGCTCTCGCAGCGCAGTTGAGTATTCCTGGTGCTTCTTGCGTCGACGCTGCGTGAGCAAAGGCGGGTCATCCGCTGGCGTTGAGTCAGTCGCTGCGGCTCCAAAATACTCGTCTTGAGGCTGGATCTGCTGGTCAATGGCTGGTACTGAAGAGGCTGCGGCCTCAGCGTTCGGAGCCGGATCTTCCTGTCGGAACTCTCGAATGCGGCGTCGAATGGTCTCGAACGAGAGCTCCACCTGCTGCGACCACCGGATCTCGTTCTGAAGCGCTCGGGCCGTGATTGCCGGGTGCCGCTGCAGAAGCCGACGGATCAGAAGCTCCACGTCTTCGTTCGTGGCTCGAGGTCTTCCTGCGCGTGAGGAGGCGGGCGTCACCAGTGGACTGGAACTGTCCATCGATGCGTCGGCGCTCAACAGCATGGCCGTCGGCTGATTCTCCATCGTGGGCTGGTGGTTCACGAGTCCATTGCGCTGTTGCTCTGTCTGTGGAGGCATGGCTGACACCAGAGGCTCCTGCGTGATGATCTCCCGCACTGTGTCTGCCAGCATGGCCAGATCCGCCGTGTCTCCGCTGGGAAGCTCGTCTTCCAGCGCCTGCTGCTGCAGAGAGAGCTCCTTCACGCGGCGGCGGACGACCTCATAGGAGATCTGGACGCCGTGATGGTCAGCCAAATGCTCCTGTAGCCGCCGGGCATTCGTGGACTGCGTCGTCTGCATGGCCTCCACCAGCCAGCGAGCGACTTGGGCGTCGATGCCGCGAGGCCGACCGCGGGTACGAGGAACGCTGCTGAGCGCACCGGCGGCCTTGGCGGAGCGCACAGCGGCCTGCACGCTACCGATAGACATGTGCAGCCGCTCAGCGATCGCTCTGTACGTCTGGCCCCGCGCATAGGCCTCCACGCAGGCCGCGCGGCGCGGCGAGCCAGGCGTCGCCGTGCCGCCGGTCATCAGTGCGTCAGGGTTATTCATGATGTAACCCACAATGCGTAACCCCGCCCAAAATGGACGTTTGCGTATTAATTTTAGCGAATAGATTTGCAGTACTCATGCCACAGGTGCCGTATCCAATGTGGTGCACAATAAAATGATCTAACTAGGGAAAATCCAGTTGCAATGCTCTAATCCATGTACTCCACATCAAACTAGGGCACCCTGCCATCATTTCGCGCGCGCGCGCATTTGCCCTGCGGAAACAAATACTCAAGCAAAATGGCGCCAAGCCTGCGGGCCCTTCTGGCGGCCGCTGCACCGCGCTTCTGCGGCCGGATGCGGTCGCCTGCGCCCCAAGAGCTCTTCCAGCGCATCGTTCAGGTGCAACTGGCGGCCGCGGACGACCCGGAGGCGGCCTCCGAGACCCAGAACCAGACGCTGGCTGCGCTCGTGGCCCTCGTGGTCGCGGGGCTTGAACTTGAAGACGACGACGCCAAGATGCAGGAGGACGAGGCTCCGAGTGGAGAAGCGGACCTGGTGGCGCTGCTGACCGAGAGCCAAGTGAGTCTCCGAGCGTTCCTGCACCAGTTCACGTGGGTCGTGGACCGCCTGGCGCTGTCGCCCAAGCTCTCGCTCGTGGCCACGCACGTCAAGGAGGAGTTCACCATCGCGTCCGTGCTGTTTGAAAAGTTCAAGATCCTGTGGCCCACGGTGCAGTCTGTGGCGCTCAAGGACGTGCCAGAGACGCGCATGCAGAGCCTGTTCGAGGCCGGATGGCTGCTCTTCCTCGTGGTGCGCAGGCGCCTGGGCGATCAGTACGTGGGGCTCGCGCCGCTGTACTTCTTGCTGCTGGGCGTGCTGCAGCTCGTGGGCTCCGTGGCCACGGGTCCTTCTCTGGAGGCTGAGGTGGCTGCTGCACTGAGTGCGTTGGGCAACGCTGGGCACACCAAGTCTTCCCGGAACGAGCTGGACCAAGGTCTACCGGAGCTGCTCACTGCGCTCAGCGCCGCGCCGCAAGTGGACCCGAACGAGGTCAAGCGCGCTCATGCCCAAGTCACTCGCGTGGCCCACGACCTCATGAACGAGCAGGTCTTCCGTACGGCTACGACTAGCGCCTCATCGCCTCGCACTGCACTGTTCAGTGTTTTCCACTCGGACGTTCTGGCTGCCAATGCCCAGAGAGTGGCGGAGCACTACGCTCAGACGCACGTTCGATCGTGGAGCAATCTGGACGAGCGGTTCTACCTCAATCCTGCGCAGCGGCAGGTCATTATCGGCCCCCAGAAGCAGCAGCCAACGCAGCAGCCGTCGCCCAGCAACGCCAGTCACACGAACACGCCTTCAGCACCATCTACTAATGCAAGCACCAGCAATCGACCGCTGCCGCTGCAACGACCTTCAAACCCTCGGCTCATCCTGCTGTCTCCTCAAGGCAGCCGCACTCCACAGCGACGCGATAGCCATGGCCCGCCTCGCACCGGAACCCCGACCATGGGAGGCGGACCTCCAGCGTCGCCCTTCACGGGCCAAGCCTGGCAGTGGAACGGTGCATCGCCCCCGCCGTCGCTTTCAATGACGATGTCTCGATCCATTACCACACCCAAGACACGAGCTTTCCTGCAGGCTGCCAACCAGCCGTCGTCACCATTCGTCATGCAGACGCCGGTGCGCACAGCAGTCGAAATCAACCACTGGGTGCGCGAGACGGTCACCACTCCGTCCGGGGAGTCTGCTATTTCGCCCCAGCTCAAGCAGTACTTTGCCGATTGCGCCAGTAACCCCACGGAGCACATCGCTCGCACTTTGGAGAAGCTCTCGCAGAAGTTGCTGATCTCGCGACGCCGTCCTGTGGTGCCAACGAGGACTGGCGCCGTTGTGCGATCGCTACCGACCGAAGAAATTGAGGACGAGGACCAAGACATGGAGAACCACGCGGAACATTCGATGTTGGAGTCGATCGAATACTCAAAGGTGGATGGAAGTCTCAAACTCACACAAAGCCTCGCAGTTGCTTTGTTTTACCGCGTACTCGAAGAGCTAGTACGCTCCGAACGCGAGCGCCTGCAAATCACTAACTTCTCGACGCTATTGCACAATGAGACGTTTGCGTCGTCGCTCTTTGCTTGCAGCGTGGAAGTGATGCTCAAGGCACATGGCCTCATCACCCTCAGCTTTCCGTTCTTGTTGGATAACATCGGTGTGAATGCGTTTGACTTTGGCAAGATTATTGAAAGCTTTGTGAAGCACATACCCAGTCTTCCCAACGTGCTCAAGCGGCACATGCGCGATCTCGAGCAAGTCGTCTTGAATTCACTTGCGTGGCGCTCCGACTCAGGACTATACCTGGTGCTTGCGGGTGACACAAAAGCGAACAGCAATATCAACAATGGATCAAGCTCTGCAAACTCCAGTACGGCCGTTTCTGGCTCTACTGAGCCCTCAGCAACACCCGGCAAAGGAAATGGTGCTGGACGAACAAGTGTACTGCAACTTTTTTTCCGCAAAGTGCTTTCTTTGGCGGCGTCGCGCATCTATCGACTGGGAACGATTCTAGGTCTGGAGGCGAAATTTCTCAACCAGGTTTGGACAGCCATCAAAGAGTGTCTGAGCACACAACACCACTTGCTCAAAGATCGGCATTTGGATCAGATCGTGCTGTGTAGTCTCTACGGTGTCTGCAAAGTAAACCATATCCCGAACGTCTCGTTCAAGCGCGTGGTCGAAGGTTATAAAGAACTCCTCAACAGCGCGCAAGGCGACCACACGGGCCATCGCCTCGGCAACAGTCATGGCGTCTCGCCGTCGTCGTCTGCGTCGACAGTATGGGCTCGGAACTATCAGGATGTGATTCGTAACATCAAGCTGGATGACACAAGTTCACGGGGTGATATCATCACGTTTTACAATCGATGCTATCTGCCAACAATGAAGGTGTTTTTGCTGCAATTCCGCATGCAGGATCAGCAGATGGCTGCGGCTGCCGACGCAGTGCAGGCAGCAACTGGAGCTCCATCTGCGTCTCCACCGCCACCAGGATTCACACCACGACGTGATGGGCGCATTGTCACTGCGTCTTCCTCCGATACGGAGATCGTGGCTGAAGCGGCTGCGACTGCTGTAGAGAAAGTCATGCAATCCTATGGTCGAACGGCTCCTCGCACGCCTTCACGGAGCGATAAACGACCAGTGCGTCGTATCTCCGGGTTCTCGTCACCGATATTTGGTTCACCGTCGCGGACCCCGCTGCAATTGTTTTCCAGCACCGAAGTGGAGTCGCTGCCGGTCTCGGTGCATCATTCGTCGCCCAAACGCGTGCCGTCGTCCAATATTTATATGTCTCCGCTCCAGCAAGCGCGACTGCATAACCGGACAGAGTTGACACCACGATCACACGCGCTCTACGCCTTTGGCGAAAGTCCGTCACGAGTGAGTTCATGCATGGAGTTGTTGATCGCTCTTGTGTATGATGGGATATAAGTTGACTCAATTTGTTTTGCTGTAGGACCTTGCGCTGATCAATCGCGCAGTAAACACGAATCGCGCGCATGTGGCGCCATCACTTGCACAAATGCTACCAGAATCTGTCACCACACGATCAAGGCGAGATGATGACAAGTCAGATGGAAATGACAGCGCACCCAAGAGACGGAGACACAACTAATTTACCAGCTTCATATATGGCACATCAAATGCACCGAAGATGCGCAAGGCAGCAAACATGGACAGCAACAGTGTAGAAATTCTGCAGCTGCGCGAGGTGACCTCATTATCATAACATACTCGTTGTTTATCGGTTGTTTTTACTGCAACAAGCAAACAAAACTGTCTTTTTTTCTTCAATACACCACCGTAAAAACACACACACCGTTGTGGTGACTTGGTGAATTGTTCACCTGATGACGCCTTTTCGTTGTTCTTGATCACATTCGTTTTGTTCGGTAAAGTTGCTTTCATCCAGCAAACGCTTTTGGTCGTCAGTTGCGTGGCTTGACGCGGGGCGATTAAGTACATTTACATGCTGACGGTGCTCGTGAGAGGAGGGTGACCCGCCGGAGGATTGCTCGCGTCTTGGTCAGGGAAGAGGCTGGAGCTCCGCACCTCGCCTTCGTCACTTAGCACTTCTTCGCTGCTCGGGTTCAATTCCAAGTGCGTCACATCTTCTTCGCTTCCAAGATCCTCCGATGGAGGTTCAGCCTCAGTGGTGTTGTGCAAGCGGCCACGCATAGCAGCACCTTCCTGGAGTTGTCGCATGAGCCAACCATCATCAGCCATGCTGACACCTTCAAACGTTGCACGGTTCGTGTCATATGCGAAACTGAATTCATCAAAGTGAGATTCATCGGTGCACGCTGTGTTGACGGTGGCCTTTTTGCCGTTCACTGGGATTTCACCAATGGATTCATCCACCTTCATGTTACGGAAATGCTCATGAACATTTTGCATCAATTCCTCGTGCGGAGGGATGAAAGGTGCTTCGACGTCCTTGACCTCCAATTTATCCCAATCGATTTCTGCAAAGAACGGGTGCTGGCGGATCTCGGTGATACCAATACGTTCTGCCGGATCACGCACCAGAAGCTTCTTAAGCAGATCAACTCCTTCCTCATCAATAGGAGGCTTACGATCGTATTTCACATCCGCAGTCTGAATCTTCTTGTACATTTGCGAAATGTTCGCATCGAAAAATGGTGTCGTACCCGTCAACATCTCATAGAGCAAGACACCGTAGCTCCACCAATCCGCCTCCATGCCGTACTGAGGCTTCTGCGTCAGCAATTGCTCAGGAGCAATATACGCTGGGGAGCCAGCCAAGGTACCAGTGGGAGCGTATTGGCCATCGATAGAATCGTCAGGGCGCAGCTGCTTGGAAATACCAAAGTCGACCAGTCGAATGTGGCCCGTCTTGTCCAGCATGATGTTATCTGGCTTCAAGTCGCGGTAAATGATACCATGCGAGTGCAGGTACGATACAGCAATGGCCAATTCAGCAGCATAGAATCGGGCACGTTCAATGGAAAAGCGTCGTCCACTGCTCGTGGTCACATTGGGATCCATCTTGGACGAATGCATATGGAGATAGAGGTTACCGCCCTTGTAGTAATCCATACCAAGGTACAACTTGGTTTGTGTCTGGAACGCAAAGCGCAAGCACGTCAAGAAAGGATGACGCACACCCGAGAGAATACGTCGTTCCTTTAGAGCACTTTCGGCACCAGAGTGCTTGTCAATGATCTTGATAGCGAAGAATTCATCGCTACTCAGATGACGCTTGACCAGGACGACAGTTCCGAAGCCACCTTGGCCAAGTACACCAACGACGTCGAAGTCTGCGAAAGAGAGCGCCAGAGATCGCTTGGTGAGGTAGCACTGGTGGAAGCAAGTTGCATGCTCGGCTAGAGTCATCGGGTTCGAGATGACACGGCGAGCCTTGGACGACGCCGCTGAGCTGCGCTGACGGAACGAAAGCACCACACGCGAAACACGACGAGCCGGTGTGAAGGACAACTGCAGGCACATCTTGCCCCCAGTGGTCGATCCTGACACCGTGTTTACCAACTTGTGGTTCACACAAGTGAATGAGTGGCTGTCGTCATGCTCCGATTTGAGCGATGGGACTTCATCGCGGTCCACAACCAAGAGGTACTTAGTGGCATACAGCGAGCAGAAGTGGGCAAAGCCTTCGCGACCGTGGTACACGCCCTTGAACACACAAGACGGCTGGGAAGCTTCCGCAGTCTCCAGATCGAAGAGCAACTCCACGTCCTTGCTGAGTTGGCGTTGGAAGCTAGGCAGGCGCTCAACGATGCCCTCCGTGTTGGGCACGCTCAGCAAGTGCAACAGTTCCGTGTAGAACTTGTCCGCGAAATGCTGGTTGATGGAGGATTCCAGAGCCACCAAGTCGTCGGCCGATCGAGCAGCTTGCATCATTTCCCGCGGCTTGGAGTTGTGGAAGAGCGGCACAGATTCGGCCGTCGGGCGCTGCAGACTCGTCTGCATGGCGTGCATCCACATGGCCTTGCCAATGGCAGACGTGGCAATTAAGTGAATCAGATTGCCGTTAGTCGCGAGAAAGCTGAAGCCCAGCACGTCCGGCTGCAGACGAGAGCCACCAAAGCCAGCCGAGGGCAGCGAGCTCAGGATCTGCTTGATGATCCACTTGCCGCGATGCTGCTCCTTGCCAATGGCGTGCGCCTTGGACTTGTACACCGTGATCGTGTGGTTCTGCAGCGTGATGTAGCGCGGGGTCCAGTTCTTCACGATCTTGCGTTGCTTGTACAGATAGCCTTCCCACTCGACCTCTTCGGCCGAGATGGTCTTGAGATCGATGAGATTGGGCGTAGCCATGGACGATGCACCTCGCCGGCTGCTGCTGGCGCTGCTGCTGCCGTTCGTCGTGAGGTCCGAGCCTGAAGACTTCCTCGAGAGCGACGGGCGTCGGCCCCCCATGCCACGCGACACGCGGGGCGACGACGACAGGAAGGACGAGTTGGCGGGCGAGGCGGCCGACATAGAGCCGATGGAGGACTTGCGGCGCGAGAGCCCGATGGACCGCGGCGCCGAGGAGGACGAGTCCGTGCCGGAGGCGGATCCGTTGCGCATCGAGTACGCGCGCGCGTCCATGATGTGCGCCATGCTCGCTCGTTTCCCTTTGGTGCGCGCTTTCTGAACTCCCGAGAGGGAACACACTCAGCCTCTCGTTCTTTTCCACGACCTGTTTAAATCGATGTTTTATTCACGCACCTGCGTGTTTGTTGGGTCTGGGAAGGGGTTGCTGTTTGCCCGAGTCACCAGATGTGCGCGTGAGATCTGTTTCTTGAAACGGAAAGCTACGGTACTGTCCTGGATCCAGGCAAGAAGAGAGGCAAAGCCGCGTGACGCTGAGAGCGATAGATGCAGGACTCTGCAAAGAGCGGCGGGATCGGATTGAGCTCCGTAGCGCCGCGCGGCGTTTGAAATCAAGTCAAGTTGGGGATGGAGTGAGTGGGCTGGCTGATTGGTACCCATCCCACGCGCGCGTTACTCTGCCTTCCGCGCAGAACAAATACGTGAATCTGAGCTGACTTCACACAGGCACACGTGTTGAGGTTGGCAACCGTCGCATTGTGTGTGATACATACCACGATTGTCACATTGATAACGAATGATAATGATGGGTGTCGCTTCTGTGCATTGGCTTGTGCGGGGATCTCTCCTCTCAACCTGATGAGTGGCCTTTGCACTTCGCACGTGCGTTTGCATAGCAATTCCGCCTTAACGCCTAACTTAATATTCTCGTCGATACGCTGAGTAACGTATCAAATACACCAGGGAGCGACGTCACCTATCCCATCTACATCTTGGCCGTCTCTTCTGAGTGAGCTCATTGCGTCATCATTGGCTAAAGTTACGTTGTTGCGAATATTTCAGGCAGACGGTTCGCTAGTAGAAACCCGCTAAATCTGATATTCATGTCGCACATTTCAAAATACGCTTGCTCGCGCCTCCATGTTCGACTAAGAAGCGCAAGTGACAGACACATACACTTGCACACGAACAATGGACATACAGAAGCCACAACATCGCACAGCAAGAATTCTGCTGGATTCAAAGTATTTCTGAACCACTGGGACACCAAGCAAAATGTAACTTCACGAGGGATGTGGGCGGCTGCGAAAACAGGTTTGCGATGCTTTTTCCTTGCGTTTTAAATAAATTAATCTGCAGTGATGCAACTGAAAATTACAGTAAATTACATTAGTGGTACAGTGTACCGTAAACAGTAAATATAGGACCCCAAAAGTCTACTATAAAGAGGGGTCAGAATTGCCAAAATTCCCTATCATATATTTGCTCAGACCCGCTTTGTTTATTTGGTGATAAGTGATGCATTTTATATGCGAAATCAACCACCTTTTTAGGTGATCATTTGAGAAATGAAGTGCTTCATTTTGCGAAAAGGCAAAAAACCCTATTGTTTGAGAAATTTAAAAGTCGAGCAAAAGATTTGGTTGGAACGTGTTATTCTTTTCCCACAAAGTGATTAGTGAAACAATGGAAATAGTGTTTTCCACACCAATGTGTTTCTTGGTGCTCAGTTGAGGTGGTCCACATTAACTACAGAGTACGTGGCAACCTCACGCACGCACCAGCCATTCATCGCAGTTCAGCTTTCGACCGAGAAAGCAGAAGCAATTTCCAAGTAGACCCGCCTCTCCTCGTCCCTTTTTGGACTTAGCTGATGGCCATGCACTGTGTGCCCATTAATGTAGTATCAAAGTTTCGTTTAACCCACTGGTTGTGGAAAGTGCCATTTATTTGGGGGAAAGAGGTTCATTCATTTGGGTGATTTTCACAATTCTGACTAGATAGTCCTCCCACAATCAATATATATAGGGTAATGATATTCTGACCCCCAACTTTTGATAAACTGACCCCCATTTGACCAAAGCACCTATGAGACTGGCTGCCTACACAGTCCTGAGACGTCTCAATCTAATGGGAAG
>JAADXR010000586.1:0-17503 GCA_023337935.1 Elongisporangium anandrum
CTACAGAAGGCTACGACACCCCCGTCCTCCAGTGGTGGCTCAAACGCTACATGCCCGGGCAGACGAAGATATCGCTGCTCGTCGTCTGCCGAGCAGCCATCAGGAACGCGCACCTTCACGTGCTGCAATGGCTGCTGGAAGAGGGACAAGGCCGACTTCCATTTGGTGAGCATTTGCGGTGCTCCTCCCCAGAGATCGCCCACTGGCTGTACGACCATGGACGTGAACTACCTGTCTCAATCACCGTGGAAGTCGGTGCTAGCCATGAGTACGTCAAGTGGTGCTTGGCGGTTGAAGACGACGAGGACTGCGCGTTCACCATCGACTGGATTGCCGTCAGCACAGTCAATTACGGCCATCTTGAGGTTCTGCAGAGACTGCGAGACTTCAAGCCGAGCACAGACGAAGTCGCAATCGCGCTCCGCTATGGATATTTGAGTGTGGCAAAGTGGCTGCATCGGAGCTTCCCGACCCATTATTTCTCGGATCCCGGATGTGGCGTTTGCTATTGCGTATGGGAACCTCTGTGCAGCTTTTGTCAGTGGGATGATGTGGACGTGGAAACAGCGCAATGGGTTCTCTGTGACCTTGATTGGGAGGACCAGGCAGCGCGACTTCCGTGCATGAAGAAAATGGCGGCATTGGCTGCAGGAAAAGGCGATTTAGGCGCGCTTGAATTCATTTTTGAGGCCACGAAGATATATTTGCAGAGTGAGCCTGCGCCGAAGTACGACCCAAGATTGGACCTACAATGCTTGAATAGAGCTGCTGGTAATGGCCACTTGGCTGTTGTACAGTGGCTTCATGATCGGGAGCAACTATGTTCACCCAAAGCCATGGATCAAGCAGCCAAGAACGGACATTTGGACGTTGTCCGATGGTTGCATCTGAATCGATCAGAAGGCTGCACGACCGACGCCATGGACGATGCTGCTGCGAATGGGCATTTGGATATCGTCCAGTGGCTTCACGAGAACCGGACCGAAGGATGCACAGCCAATGCCATGGATTGTGCGGCGACGTACGGGCACTTGAACGTTATTCAATGGCTGCACGAGAACCGAGCGGAAGGATGCACCACACTGGCTATGGACTCTGCGGCGGAAAGCGGGTATTTACCGATTGTCCAGTGGCTGCATGAGAACAGATCCGAAGGGTGCACCACACTAGCGATGGACTACGCGGCGGAACACGGGCATCTAGAGTTAGTCAAATGGCTGCACGAGAACCGATCCGAAGGATGTACCAGTCAAGGTATGGATTTAGCTGCTCGTTATGGTCACTTGGATGTGATGCTCTTCCTGCTCGAAATTTGTGGCGTGTACAGCTCAAGAGCTACACAGGGGCATGCACTGAAATATGGTCATTTGGATTTATTCAAGTGGCTGCATGAGAACAGTCCGCACAGGTACCCTTCGAGTATGTTCATTTTGCAAACACAAGACACGCCCGGTCGTTTGGATATTCTGGAATTCGCGGCGCGCCATCAGGAATATATTCCTATTGATTTGGCTGTGGACAACCTTGTCAAGTATGGCCGATGTGGTGCCGCTGAGTTGGTCCTTCGTGATGCCGGTGCCAAAGGGCTTGCTTGTGTTAGTGAATACGTTTATGCGTTGAAGCCCACTCCTTGTGGGGAGAAGCGTAAACATGATCAGATATTCTAATGTGATCAGCCACCAACCGCTTTACTGGCACGACAGTCCTTGACGGAGTGAGTTATTGAATGCGTTTTGTATCCAACAGAAGGCCTCACAGCAGATAAAAGGTCAAATAACGAAAACAAAATCAAGAACTGGTTCGAATTTATGTTCATGCGTGATCGTTTTCCGCGAAGGATGGAATTGGTCGTCCGAATCCATTACTCTTTGAGCTCGCTCATAGAGAAGTGAAACTCGTTTTACTGGCCACATACTGCTCCGTATTGCGTTCCGTTCCGTGTATCAAGAAAAATCAACTTCCCAGTATCAATCTGCTGGGGTGTCCCCGGAGATCGCCCAGTACCTGCATGAGCACACTTCCTCCTCACGCTGATACTCGAGCCAAGTGTTTGGAGTCTGGTGATTGTTTTGGTGAGCTATGCAAACCAAAGATGGATTCAATTGGAGAAGGACGAGGAGAAATGGCGGCCCTTTCCTGAACTGTAAACCAATAATGAGTGAGGATCAAGTTGCTGTTTGTTGCGTCACTCAGACCAGTCTTCTATCAAATGTCAACGTATTTACTATCAGCTGCAGCAGGCAGCTCCTTTGCCTGAGCTTCGCGAAGAATGGACTCGACTGCTCCGAATCGTCCATGATAGATCAGCGTATCCACAGCCACACCGATGGAGACGTACTCTGGATGGCGAGCAGCGTACTCCAGCACGTCCAAGTGGCCAGGTGAGTAGTCTACTTCAGCAGCAAACGTTTCTTGAGAGCATCTCTCCAATCGGTTCTCGTGGAACCACTTGAATATGGTCACATGTCCACGGAAGGCAGCGCCTTGTTGTGCGAAACCTGTACAACCCTCATGCCGGTTCTTGTGCAGCCATTGAACTACTTCATGGTGGCCTTCTTTCGCTGCTTCGTCCATGGCCAGAAATGCGCATCCTTCCGTCCGGTTCTCGTGCAGCCATTTGACTATATCCAAATGTCCTCGTGATGCCGCATAATCCATGGCTCTCATTGTGCATCCTTCCGTCCGGTTTTCATGAAGCCAAAGTACGATTTCCAAATGCCCCTTCTTAGCAGCATTGTCCATAGCGCCAGTCGTACAGCCTTCGGTTCGATTATGATGAAGCCATTGGATAACCTCCAAATGTCCGTTCTTGGCAGCTTCGTCCATGGCTTTGGGGGTACATTGCTGACGTTGTTCGTGAAGCCATCGTACGACAGCCAAGTGACCGTTAGCAGAGGCAAAATCTAAACAATTCGAACCCGCATTCACATTTTGAAAGACATCAATTGGTGTCGCTTCGATTGAAAGGATCTTGAAGATAAACTTAAGCATGTCCAAGTCGCCCTTGGTAGCTGCGAGAGCTGCCATATTTTTCAGACAGACCAGTTGCGCTTTCGTGTCTTTCCATTCAAACCCATAGAGAACCCATTGAATGACTTCCACGTCCAATCGCTTCCAGTCAAACAAGTGGCAGCGCAGATCTGGGAAATAATGCATAGGCTGGCTCTGAGACAGCCACATTGCCAAGCTGATATGTCCAAAGCGGAGCGCAAGCTCGAGTAGATGTCGCTTTGGTTGATACTCACGCAGCCTCTTTATGATCTCCAAGTGGCCACACTTGACCACGTCCTGGATGCTGGGCCACTCGACCGTGAACGAACAGTCTCGGTCATCTTCAACAGCCAAGCACCATTTGATAAAGCCCACACTCGCATCAGCTTGCACTTTGATAGCGATGGTCAGGTGATGTCCGTGATCGTACAGCCAATAGGCGATCTCTGGGGAGTTGCATCGCATCAAGCGATTGATCAGCAGCTGGCCTTGACCTTGAAGTAGCCATTGCAGCACGTGAAGCTGGCCGTTCTCAATCGCCACTCGGCAGATATCGCTCAAGGATAACACGGTCTGCTCTGGTATGTAGCTCTTTAGCCACCATTGCAGCACTGGTACGGCGTATCCTTTGCCAACGGCAGCCTTCAATCGCTCTTCACGGCAGCTTTGGTTGAAGCCTGGCCATTCGTACAGGAGCAGTCGATCCAACAAGCGAGTGAAGCCAGCTTCGGAGGCGCTCTCCAGCGTCCACTGGCTCGACTCTTCCTGGAACACGAACTCCTCGACCTTGAGTGCCACATGTGGCAGCGCAGCCAAGGGCGAGTGGTCTCCACAGGACAGACGCACTGCAGATAAGCTCCCTACCATTTCAGCTTAGCGTCAAGAAGGCCAAAGCGAAGGGATCAGCTATCGACCATCATTCACGTCCCACATCAGAAGCATTCCTCTTGATCTGATTATGCTTCATTAAGTACGGCCATGCGCACTTAGCAATCAACCAAGAGAAGATGGAGCAGCTTCTGATCGCAGCGCGTCTGGCGTGTGCTGAGTATTCGCGTGTGGCTCAACTGGCTCACGTCGCTCACAAGATCGATGCGTTCCTGCGTCGAGACAGTTCCTGCCAGTGGGCGCTGGAAAGCGCTTCCAAATGCGGTCTTGTGAGTCTCCTGGATCGACTGCTCATTCACGAATGGCCGGGATTCAATCGGCAATGCCGTGAATGGCGGTTCCGTAAGGGCGTTCAATCCGCCGTGCAGTACGGCTACGATATGCGTGGGCTGCTGTGGTGGCTCCAGACCTACTGGCCCGATCACAAGAAGGAAGACACGATGGCGGCCATTTGCAGAACAGCGATCCAGTATTCGCGTTTGAGAATCCTCCAGTGGATCTACCAAGAACTGCAGGACCAGCTGCCAAGTTTCAAAGAAGCCGTGGTCTGCAGCGACTTGGAGATCGTCTGCTGGCTGTACGATCATGGCGGACGGCAGCTGCCTGTTTTGATTGATGAAAGCTCGGCAGACGATGTCGCTGCCTTTGAGCTGATCAAGTGGTGCACAGCGCATCCGGATGCATTCACGTTCCTTGGGGGACAAAGCTCGTTTAACTATGCGGCTATGCAAGGTCAGTTGGAAAGACTACAGTGGTTGCACAGTAACCGAAGCGAACTCTGTGCACCAAATATCCTCCGAGGCGTGCTCTTCAATGGACAGCTCAAAGTGGCTAAGTGGCTCCACGACAAATACCCCAAGCACTATTTTATTGATTTATGCATCTACATCGACAATCCTCCGATGGATTTGCTTGACGTTGAAGCCGTTCGATGGACAATCAGTGGATTTGACTGGAAACACAAGCACTCAGAGTTGTTCTGGGTGAATACAATACGCAAGTTTGCTGCTGCGAGAGGTAAATTGGAAACGCTCGAGCTCGTCTATGGGATCCAGAACGAGAATATCATATCTCAAGCCACTGGTGAAGGCAACAGACAACATTTAACATTGAGCTATGAAATCATGGACGCTGCCGCCGCTAATGGACATTTACACATTGTCCGCTGGCTCGAAGATCATGAGGCGCAAGGGTGTACAACAAAAGCCATGAATGGGACGGCTGCAAACGGACTCTTGCATGCTGTCCAATGGCTGCATCAACATCGACGCGAAGGCTGCACGTTAAGAGCAATAGATCAAGCGGCTGCTGGTGGGCATTTAGAAGTTATCCAGTGGCTGCATGATAACAGAGATGAAGGATGCACCAGTGATGCGATGGACAAGGCAGCAGCAAACGGACACTTGAAAGTCGTCCAATGGCTGCACGAGAACCGACCTGAAGGATGCACCACCGACGCCATGGATGACGCGGCGGCCAATGGGCATATCGATGTAGTGCAGTGGCTTGACCAGAATCGGATTGAAGGCTGTACGACCCAAGCCATGGACTCGGCTGCATGGCATGGACACGTCAATGTGCTTGAATATCTTCATGCGCACCGACACGAAGGCTGTACGATTGCAGCACTGACAGATGCAGCAAGTCACGGTCAGCTAGAAGCAGTCAAATGGCTTCACAAGAATCGATCTGAAGGCTGTTCGGCTGATACGCAGAGATTCGCATTATGCTGGGGTCATTACCATGTTCTGGAGTATATGGCTCGCCATACGACTTACTTTAGCCTTGGTTTGATGATTGATAGTTTGATTGATCTCGGTCAATTCGGAACTGTCGAGTCTATTCTTCGTGATTCTTCACTGAAATCCATTCCCATTGGTAGCAAGTACGTGGACTGCATCTGATCACTTTTGGAATTGATGCTCCGAATGCTTGTATAATAAATCAATTCTGTATGAGCTTCAAGCTATCATGATTCATAGTCTTTAGCTATTGGTTATCCTTACTATTTGTCAATGTATCGGCTATCACAAAGAGCAAACCTTTTTGCTCGGCTTGTGCGAAGAGAGAATATAATCGACCGCCCCACATCTCCCACGATCAATAAGCATTTCGGCTGCCAAATTGCAAGGAATATACTCTGAATGGTAAGCCGCGTACTCAAGAAGATCCAACCGGTCAGGCAAATACTCTCCTTGGTCGATCAGCTCTAGGAACCTTTCCTGCGAACATCGTTCCGATCGGGTCTCATGCAGCCACTTGAATGTGACAAGATGACCATTTTTCATAGCATTCTCTTGAGCCAGGCTCGTACAGCCTCCGTGACGGTTAGTGTGAAGAAAGCGAATTACGTCCAAATGTCCATACAAAGCAGCCAGATTCATAGCGTTTGTGGTACATCCTTCGGTCCGATTCTCGTGCAGCCACCGAACGATTCCTAAGCATCCAGATCTCGCCGCTTGATCCATTGCGTTCGAGGTGCAACCTTCTGTTCGGTTCTTATGCAACCACCGAAGTACGTCAATATGCCCATTACTCGCCGCGGCGTCCATCGCATTAGAAGTGCATCCTTTGGTCCGATTTTCGTGTAGCCACTGGATTATTTGCAAGTCCCCATGTCTGGCCGCACAGTTCATGGCATTAGAATTAAAGTCTTCCGTCCGGGTCATGTGCAACCATTTCAAATTATCCACGCAACCATTCTCAGCCACATTACGCGCGGCGATGTATGTACGTCGGTAGCCTTGATCGTGAAGCCATGGAATGACAGGAAGGCGGTGATTGCCAGCAGCTTTGTCAAAGTACTCTGGGTCCGTTCTCAAATCGTATGTCCGTCTAGTAGTGAGTGTCAGGCTCTGCAGTGTCGAATTTTGCGTCTCCACCATAAACTGAAGCACATCCAGTTCGCATTTGGCAGCAACAACAATTGTCATTTTCATTAGACATTCAAGTCGTGCCTTCGGGTCTTTCCACTTGAATCCGTTGATAACCCATTGAGCCATTTCCAGATTCATGCATTCCCATTCACAGCGCCGATCCGAAAAACAGTAGTTGCGATGAAGCAACTTCGCAGTCTCAAGGTGTCCATTGCTGACTGCTATCTCAAGGTCGTTGCACACAGGAGTATAATTTTGCAGCCTCTGCAGGATGTCGAGGTGTCCGTGCTCAACCGCGTAGGAAGACACCAAGTCCAATCCTTTGATAATAAATGGACAGTCTTCGTCTTCTTGAACCTTCAGACACCAATGAATAAACTCGATAATGGCGTCAGGCGTTATCAAGTAATTGGGAACAATCGTAGACCAATGATCTGTTCTCAGCCAAGTGGGGACTATAACTGTGACAGGCAAATGGCGTCCACGTTCGTACAGCCAGTAGGCGATCTCTGGAGATTTTGCTGTGCCAAAGCGAATATTCGGGAGTTGACCTTGGCCTTCGTCAAGCAGCCACTGCAGAACGTGGATGTGCATTCCTGATGGCCATTCCGCAGATCACGATCTTGGAGAATTTCGTCTGTTCGGGTATGTAGTTTTTGAGCCACCATTGAAGGAAAGGAACATTGTAACCTCTCTTCACGGCACCACGCAACCAATTTTCACGAAATCGTTGATTGAAGCCTGAATATTCGTGCTGAATCAGTCGGTCCAACATACGCACGAGACCAAATTCGGAGGCGCTTTCCAGAGTCCACTGGCTTGAGTCTTCTTGGAACATGAACGCGTCGACGCTGCGTGCCACATGTGGCAATGCGGCCAAAGGCGAATGGCCGGTACAGACCAGACTCACAGCAGCCAAAATCATGTTGGCTTCTGTATGTCTTGGGACTAAAATACGAATGGTCAATCAACGAAAAGCAATGGAAAACGACCATCACTCACACGACCTGGCAGTTGTTGGGTTTAGAGAAAGAGGCAATCTTACTGAGGTCAGCCTGGAGAAGATTTCGTGCCGCGAAAAGCTCGAAACGCCAACGCTGTACGACACTGGAAGCGGAAGTCAACGAATCAGGAGAAGTTGAAAGCTCCGTTCTCTTTGTTCGAAGCAACTTGAGCCAAGTTAGGTCACACGCATGAGTCGGCGATAGAGTCACAATTCATGAAGCCGTGCCGTCAAACTTGAGTCCAAGTGGATGTTTTGAAAAATCAATGTATTGGCTGCTGATGCGAGCTACACCATTCGCGTGAGCCTAACAAGCAAAACTTCTACCGTTTCGAAGTCACCAAAGCCAATAAGCTCATCCACATACCACCCCTCCCCATATATCGCGCGCGTAATTCTTGAGAACCCTTTCATACAATTCATCACCTCTTGCTATCCATATCACCAAATTATGCCTGAACCGTTCCGGTCGGTGCTTTTGAAGCAATTTAAACACATCCAAGTGGCCCCTGGCGACTGTATCTTCTTTCGTATGGTACCTGCATCCCTCTTGACGATTTGGATGAAGAAATTGAACACACCCAAATGGCCGTTTGAAGTCTCTTCGTGCATCCTTCACTTCTGTTTTCATGAAGCCATTGGACAATTTCCAGGTGGCCATTTTCAGCTGCAAGATCCATCGCTTGTGTAGTACATCCTTCGGGTTGATTCGTGTGTAACCACTGGAGCATGTCAAAATGCTCTGGTTATTTCCAGCAGCCAGATCCATTGCATTAGTTGTACAGCCTTCACATCTGCTCCCATGCAGCCATTGAACCATTTCAAGATTTCCATTCGTAGCAGCTGCATCCGTCGCCTTGATTGTACACCCTTCGGCTATGAATCTATTCAACAACATCCAAGTAGCTGGACGATCCAGAGCTTGCGCTGAGCATCCTTGGGTTCTTGGCTATGGAGCCATTGTACAATTGCAAGGTGCCCACACCCTGCAGCCTCATCCGTGATAGCTGGATTATATACACAAGTTGATGAGTCTCCATCAGCGTCAACTGGGAGAATAAGTCGATACACAAATTAAAGCAGTTTCAAAATTTGAACCGGCAGCGAATACCATAGCCTCTTCAATTCCGGCGAGGCGCTTCTTCTCCTTGATCCAATAGCCCACTCAACCAAAGCCAGCTTGAAGGGCAGCATCTCGCCCTTTGACTCTTGGTACAGTCATTCCAGTACTGAAAGCCGAGCATTTTGGATGGCGAGTTCATACAGGCAAGCCATCGAAGAGATCTCGCGAGGCGGGTCGGCTTGGATGACGAAGAGAACATAAGGGCGGTAACATGGGGACGGAACCTCTTGCCTAGGCACGTACTTTTTGACCCACCACTGCAGCACTTGGAGATCGTATCCGCACTTCACGGCTCTCTGAATGGCGAGAGTCAGCCTCAGCTTACGGCATCGCAGAGGATTCTCGCACGAGCAGCCGATCCAGCACACGCACGGAGCCGAGCTTGGAAGCGGTCTCCAGCGTCCAGTGGCACATGAACGCGTCGATCTTGTGGGGGCCCAATGTTCTTCAAATAGAGGACTGTACCCACAAATATGTAAATTACCGTCACTCATGGCTTAGCACGTTTTGTCAAAATGATACACTGAACTATTTAACGTTATCAACCGTCCGAATATACCACGTATAAGAATGGGCAGGACGTTGGCCGCCAAGGAGCGGCAGCGCAGACACAACTGCGAGAGTTACCACGCGACCAACGCGGGTCTGCAGCAGTCCAGAGCGCTCGTGGAGACGCTGAGCCAGCAGCACAGCGCTGCTATCGCCCGACACGAGCTCCAGAAGGACCAGCAGCCCAACGGCCACGTGCTGGACCAGTATGTGGCAGCCTCCAGACTCGTGCAGGAGCTGTTCGAGCAGAAGAAGAGCCTTCGATTGCTCTTGGACGCGCGTGAGAAGCTACAGAACCATATCACCGTCTCCATAGACCAAGAAGTGGCCGAGGCCAACGCAGTACGTCTGGGCTGTGGCGCTCTGCTTGAGCTGGTGTTCTAACCAGACGGTCTGTGTGACAGAGATGCAGACGTATAGAGACCCAGCTCTCAGCTGCGAGGGACTCGGCCGTGTCCTTCCGTCCGCTGTCCAAGGACGAGTGTTACACACTAGTTAATGCCTACTATGAAGAGATCAAGCGCTTCCTGCAGACTCGGTCAAGCCATATACCCCAATCATCCGAATTGGTCGACTGGAAGCAGGTGGACGGAACGATCCAGAAAGTGGTGGGTGGCCACACGCCCTTGGAGCTGTCAATGCGTTCCTGGACCATCCAGATCTCGCCCATTGATGCATCAAGCTTCTATTCGCCAGCTATGAACTCCACAATGCAGTGCTTGCAAGAGGTCGACTCCAACAACGTGGTGCTTTTCGAGCGGTTCTACCCGAACGAGAGCAGTATTTCGTACTACTCCCTCTTTATAGCTTCCCGCTTTCCTATCGAAGACGGATTTGGTGAGATCCTCCTCCCGCTGGATCGATCTCGACTCATCTCACCAATGACCGACTACAACGGGAATGAAAGCGAGCGTTGGGTGGAGCTACGTACCTGGTACAGTTTTGCGTGGGTCATTGTTATCACTGCGGCTGCTGAATGAAGTGATATGCTGTATGTCACAGGGTTATGTACCAAAAGCATGAAGAGGATCAGTGCCGAATCATCACAGGTTGCTCGATCAAGTGCTTAAGGAAAGAAGACACACAGCTGTGGATGAAAGAGATGCGATCAGGGCATCTACGATGGGAGGACAAGGTGGTCGCCCCCTTGTTCATGGTCCCAACTGAAGAGTGAACAGCAAACCGATTATGTCCAGCGAGATCAGTCGTATCCCGCGCGCTGCTTGGAGCCCAAGCCAAACCCGATAGAAGATTTTTCCTATTCCGCTTTCGTCCTTGGCCAAACATTTAGTTTCTGAAAATCAGTTTGCCAAAAGGAGATCAGGCCAGCGTGAATACTTCTTGCTTTGGCTATGGGCAAGCTTATCAAGTAGTGGTATGGGCTGGATTGATTCTTCGTGAGGTCAAAGTCTCAGACGTTGGAGTCAATGCTGTGAGCTTAAGCACACAATGAGATGATGCATGTGATGAGTCTCTCTATAAATTGTAGTACGCTATATTAATGGCATCGAGGGAATTCATGAAAGCAAACCTGCTTGTCTGGAGACAATTCACGCCGAGCCAAGGTCGACATCTTCCTCGCTGGTGATCTTCACGTTCTTGGCTTCCTGGTTATCGAAGTAGAGCTTCATGATGAGTACGATCAGAGCGCCGACGAATTCGATCGAGACCGGAACGTAGATGGGGTAGAGCATTTCACCGTAGCCGTAGATCAAGATCATGACGATTCCGAGCACGTAGAGCGACTGGAAGGAGAGACTGATGTCGGCAGCGCTCTTAGTGCGGTACACCTTGGCGATCTGCGGGACGAGCGACGCTGAGATCACTAAGGAGCCCATCATGCCCAGCAAATCGTACGTGGTTTCGCTCATGATGAATAGAGTAGAAGTGCGACGAAGAAGACAAATCTGGAAATGACTCACGGAGGTTCGCAGTCTGAAGGATGTTACTCCCTCTCATTGAGCAACTTGCCAACAACGTATTCCAGTGCGCTTGTCTCATGTTTTATGTACGGAACATGGCCAGCCGGCCGTCAACAGCGCATTGCAGTGCACGTGATTGGGCTGAGAAAACGTTCACGGATGCATCGGCGTATTGCAGTGCAGATACCTCTGCGTTGAGAATTTTCTCATGCTTCTCAGCCTCCGTCTTATTCTTCAGGTCACCAATTCATTACAGTGCGCTTTGGCGAATTGAAGGACCGAACCAAAGTTCTCATTTCTCATTTGAGCATTATCAGCATCAAGAGCTCTTGGGCATCGGACGACAACCATGAACACCTTCTACGGACTCATCGGCATGTTTGGCTCCTTCGTCATTTCAGCTGGTATGGTGCCGCAGATTCTCAAGATTTACCGCACCAAGAGCGCCGCTGACATCAGCGTCGCGTTTCAGCTACTCTACTTGGTCGGTTTGAGTCTGATGCTAACGTACGGCTTCGGCGCTGGCCTGTGGCCTGTGTGGATCCCGTGCTCGTGTGAGTTCGTGGCGATCACGACCATGATCGTTATGAAACAGTACTACGATCGCAATGACCGAGCTGCAAGCAAGCAGGCATTGGACGTCGAACTCGGCCCGTCGTGTGAGTTTGGTTCATCAAGCACACCCAAGCCCAATTAACAGCTAATTCACCCCTGCTTAGTCGCGTTTTCTCACTTTGAGGCCCATATTGACTCGATACCGCTCGCTCTAAATTGCAATTCTTCATATCAGAATCAACGCAAGGAATCCACTTTGTGTAGAATAAAATCGATCGTTACTGCGTGGCTGAAGTAGGCAAGTATGTCAACATTGTCATCAAAACTATAGCCATCGCATTGCATGCAATGACTTGAAGTCTTCCAGCATATGATTAATCGCAACATACGTCGCTGCATTTTCCGTGCAAGTTTGTTGCCAGATCCAAAGCATAGGTTAGATTCGGTGGCGAAACGCGATGGTGGGGTCTCCGTTTTGTTGTAAAGGCACGATGGAAAACCAGAAACGTTCATTTTCAACGATTGAACGCGAAAAAAAGTTACAAAAAATCAACATAGTCACTCTTAATGTGCGTCACCCCCTGAGTGCTTGCTTTTAAAAGCAGTAACTCGACTATTTCGAGGTCAGTACATTCCGTGAGGAGCTGATCCACGTACTGGCCACGACGATCATGGATTTTATACTGTGCTTCGTACTCAGGATCTAATGAAAAGCATCGATTGATCGGCTGAAGACATTTCAAAATTTTGCGATGGCCCATGGCCGCTGCATATTCAACAGCATCTGCCGTGCATCCCTCCTGACGGTTTGAATTCAGGAATTGAACTGCGTCCAAATATCCTTTCGCAGCGGCGCCAGCTCTGGTGGTGAAGCCTTCTTCTCTGTTCTCAGGGAGCCACTTAACCATTGTCAAAAGTCCATTCTCTGCCGCTAAAAACATCGCCCTCGTTGTACAGCCTTCAGACCCATAGAATAAACCCGAGATTGCCACTTGCAGCAGCAGCATCCATCAAATCTGGATTCAGTACCAATGCATAAGCATCATTAAAAGAAACTTTGAGTGGTCCTGAGAGTCTCAATTTGAGTATTGTAAATCAGTTCGAGTATCTCCAACTTTCCATTCTTTGACGCATACGCCATCGCATCATTCGTCCACTCAACACGAGCCTTCTCGTCAGCCCAGTCGAATTCCAAGATGGGTCTTTGAAGAATATTTCATAAAAGGAGACGAGCAGCAGCCCCGTCACGTCAGCAACTGAAACAGCCTTCTATTAAGTAAGGTACAGTACTGTTTTCAATCCGCACTTTGTGTCATTCTGCGTCAAGCGCCAAAGGAAGCAAATGGAAGAGCTTTTGACCATCACTCGCCTTGTCTGCGGCAGCGATCCACGCGTGGATGCTCTCCCACACGTGGTCCACCATATTAATGCGCTTCTACTGGACGTGGGGAAGCAGTGGACTCTGGAGAGTGCGTCCAAGTATGGCTTCGTCCGTCTGTTGGATCGCCTGCTCAAGCACGAATGGCCAGGCTTCAACCAGAACTACCGTCGCACGCGCGTGCTCTTCGGAATCCAAACTGGAGTGATACGGGGACACTCGACATCTGTGCTCCAATGGTGGCTGAAGAGCTATATTCCTGGGCAAACAGAGGAGACCACGACCGATGTTGTTAATCTGGCTTTGGTACATTACAATCCGGACGTTCTGCGATGGCTGTTTGAAGAAGATCTCTTCCCAACAACTGGCATTCGCTGTAGATCTAAGGAGGTCGCTCGCTGGCTTTACGACTACAATCGCCACTTGCCAGTCTCTATCTTGATGTTCAATTGCTTGAGTGTGCATGACGATGTGAAGTTCATGAAATGGTGTCTGGCGATTGAAAAAGAAGATGATTGTTCGTTTACTTTCGAGGATCCAGACACTGTGAGCTGTTTCGCTGTTCAGTATGGCCATTTGAGTATTCTGCGAAAGCAGCCCCAGTATAACCCCACAAGACGAGCGCTCGAGACTGCGCTCCGCGATGGCTATTTGAAAATGTCAAAGTGGCTCGTGAAGAAATTCCCAAAATACGGCTTCTTGGAGCCTCGCTGCTCCCACTTACATATCATTTCGTACGAGCACAGCTTTCGTTGCGATTGGAAAGATTTAAATATGAAGATCGTAGATTGGGTCGCGAACCACTTTCCATGGAAAGACAAATCTGCGCGACTGAAGTGCTTGGAGACTTTGATGGTTCTTGCGGCAGCCAGAGTACAACTTGATGTGCTCAAATATCTCATTAAGACTCACGAGAAATTGTCGCAGTATCAACATAGCTTGGTACTGGATTATGATTGCATGGATGCTGCTGCTGCGAATGGTCAGTTGTTTCTGGTGAAATGGCTTCATGGCCAGCGAAAATGGTGCACTCGAAGAGCCATGGATCGGGCAGCTGGCAATAACCATTTGGAAGTGGTTCAATGGCTACATCAAAATCGACCCGAGGGGTGTACGATCTCTGCCATGGACGACGCTGCTAAAAAGGGTTATTTGGGTATGGTGCAGTGGCTTCACGAAAATCGAAGTGAAGGATGCTCCACAAAAGCAATGGACCATGAAGCCAAGAATGGTCATTATGACATTGTTAAGTGGCTGCACGAAAATCGGAATGAAGGATGCACGCATTACGCCATGGACTATGCAGCAAAATTCGGACATATGGAAATTGTTTAGTGGCTTCATGAACACCGGAACGAGGGCTGCACCACAGAAGCTATGGATTTGGGCTGCTGATTCTGGTCATTTGGACGTGATCCGCTTCCTGCACCTGAATCGAAGCGAAGGCTGCACTGACCTCGCACAAGAGTATGCATTCTTCAAAGGACATGCGAAAGTGTTCAAGTGGCTTCATGAAAACCGATCTGAGAGAATCGCGATGTATACGATTGATCGTCTCTTGTACAGCGATTATTTCTACATCACCGACAGTAGCATCTTTGAATTTGCAGCCACCCACCCAGAGTATATGTCTATGACCCGTACAGTGGATACGCTCATCGGGTGCGGCTATTTCGTGTCAGCCGAGTCGGTTCTTCGTGACGCCCATGATGCAGGCATTGATTTATCTGGTAGTAAATATGTCAATAAATTTAATCTCGTGCGCATGAACCACCCGATCGCCTCGAAATTATCAGTACAGAGCTCAAGTAGCTACAGTAATGTATTGGTAGCGTGATTTAATACAAAACTGAGCGGCACCAGTACAAATATTACTTAAAACGCATGTGTTGTCTTATACTGATTCCATTTTTCCTTAAAGACAATGAAGCGTGCTAAAACTGAAGTTGCAGAGTGAAGTACCGGGATTTGGATGCCAATCCAGCTCACCGCAATTAACGACCTAAGGAATTGGTCCTCTGTTAAGCAACCTAAAGTACTGGAGGATTTCTTACAACCAAATTTCTCTCCACAAAGTAGGAGGCGCTGGGGTATGAATGAAACAATGGAGCCTATGGTTGTTGCTCGCCTTATCTGTGCCAACCTGCCCCGTCTTAGCACTTTCTTGCATGCTGCGCACAACATCGATGCCTTTTTACTCAACGGTGCAAGTGAGTGGACACTGGCGAGTGCCTCCGAACGTGAATGGCCGGACTTCAACCAGAACTGCCGTGAATATCGCCTGGAACGTGCCATCACGAATGGATATAGCATTCCAATTTTTAAGTAGTGGATCGAGCTCTTTATTCCTAGCCAGACGAAATTCTCCATGACTCACGTTTGCAAACTCACCATCAGAGACCACAATCTGCACGTTTTGCAATGGCTGGTTTAAGAAAGAAACGAGGAACTTCATCATAGTGCTTTGGATTCTGCGTATCTCAAGAGATCGCCTACTGGTTGTACGAGCACGACCGCCAATTACCTGTGGTGGTTTTTATCAACTTGGGAGATGCTGGTCTTGATTATATCAAGTGGTGCATGGCGGTTGAAGACTGGCTACTTGGATGTAGTTCGATGGCTCCATGAGAATCGAAAAGAAGGATGCACGACACGAGCCATGGACTTAGCAGCAACCCACGGCCACTTACAAGTTATTGGATTTCTACATGGGAACCGAAATAAAGGATACACCACTCGAGCAATGGACTATGCTGCTAGAGAGGGGCATCTTGAGGTCGTTAAATGGCTGCACGAGTACCGAACCGAAGGATGCACAACAGCAGCAATGGATCTAGTGGCTCAATATGGTCACTTGGAAGTGGTGCGTTTCTTGCATCAAAACCGAAACGAGGGCTGTTCAATTTACGCTTAACTACGTGCCATGAACAATGACCGTTTGGATGTTTCCAAGTCGTTTCACGACAATCAATTGGGAGATTGCCCCTCATCCATGTTTCTGGAGACAACTTATCAAATGCCGTATCACTTTGATATCGTCGCGTTCGCAACGCGGCAGGAGTACGTACCACTTTGCTTTGCCGTAGATATTTTCATTAGCAATGGTCTGTTCGTAGCGGCAGAAGAAATTCTACGAGAGGCACAAGCCGAAGGTTTGGATCCAGTCGAGAGTGTTTATGTTGGATCGTGAGTGCAAAGGATATGAAAAAGGCAGCTTATGTTGGGCGTTAGATTAGTTCTAGAGTGAAAAAGGCATTGAGTTCATGGGATAAGCAAATTTTGGTTAATCAAACTCCCATGCAGCGTGATTGTTCCTGTCGCAAGCTGGAGCGGTTGTACTCATCCAACCAGTAGAGGGAAACTGGAAGCACTCGGGCAGGAGTTGGTCTGCGTATTCCTGAACCAGCCACTGCACGATATGCAGGTGATTGCGCTCGATAGCGTCTTGGCAAACGTAACACAAAGAAAGCGCCGTCTGATCGGGCATATAGCTGCTTAGCCATCACTTCAAGACAGACACGCTGCATCCCTTCGCGATGGCATATTCGAGGCGCTTCACACGGCATTTCTGGTAGAAGCCCGGCCACTCGTGATGTAACAAGCGCACAAAGCCGCGCTCTCCAGCATCCACTGGGTGGCGTCGCCCTGACACAGAAGCGCATCTATCTTGTGAGCCACGTGCGACAGCGATGGCGAATTGAGGATGCGCAGCACAAACGAAGCGCCATATGGGTGCTTATGACAAGAGTGGCCTTTTATTAGAAACTTTACGGTGGATTTTCAACCTAGTTCGAAGAGAGATTGCAAGAAGCTCACCGCAGTGCGTCTTGTCAGTGCTGGCCAACCGCAAGTGGCCTCACTGCTGCATGTGGCGCACAAGATCGACTCGTTTATATTGGACGCAGCAAGCCAATGGTCTTTGAATACATTCAAACGACCATAGTTGAACGCATGCGTCTGTGTAGCGTTTGAGCTCTACACGCCACAAATTTCCAGCAGGAAGCGCATCACATCCAAGTGACCATAACGAGCAGCTAAATCCGTGCCTTGGCTGGTGCATCCTTCGGATCGGTTCTCGTGCAGCCATTTGACTAACTCTAGATGCCCGTGTTCCGCCGCGTAGTCCATCGCTAGTGTGGTGCACCCTTCGGATCTGTTCTCATGCAGCCCCTGGACAATCGGTAAATACCCGCTTTCCGCCGCAGAGTCCATAGCCAG